>JARHVA010003041.1:0-32500 GCA_037957365.1 Torreya grandis | reverse complement strand
ATAATCTCATAATGTAGCATTGATGTGAGCAAATGAAGATCAGAGAAGTGTATTTTCAGTTTGTCCTTTGATTTCAAGTGTAATATGCATATGGTTGGATATCATCATCTTATTTTGTGTATCACCTCCCTTATATTAGTTTGATTTTAGTTATCCTTCTCCCTTTTCACCTCCTAAGTTTTTTTTATTATTTTCAGTCCTAAGTGGTACATCAAAGGAGCTAGCCTATCTAGAGATTCACCTCATCCCTCATGTTGTCCATAAGAGAGGTGATTATATTATGCCACTTGGATTAGGAGAGATTTTCCATATCCTCAAAAGGTGAAAATCTAAATTATAATAATTGGATTGATGATGAGTCTAAATATTATGGCACATTAGGGAAAATTGGCAAGCATAGCTCAAGGATATAACCCAGTGCATTTATTAAATGAGAGGGCAAAAACGTAAATTTGATGGTTGAATGACTAAATAAGCCAAAAAAAACTAGGCATACGAAGATCCACAAAGTGATGAAAGAGATGTTTGGAAGAATAAGGGTGACCAAGCTGACCCAAGATACATCATGTATCTAAGCATTTCCTACATAGTCCAAATAGACCTTAGGAAAATGTAGTTATCCCAAGATATAGGAGAAAATGGAATGAGGAATAAAATAGAAGAATAAGAATTGATCAATGTGAATGACTTAGTTTTACCTATAAAGGTAGGGATGATCATCCTTATTAGAATTGATACAACTATAATGGTCAATTGGTTTATTTGATCAAGGAGCATGTCTCTTATAAGTGGGAGAAAATTGAAGGAATAATGAAGTATAGAAAAAGATGGGCCAATGTTCAATTTGTGAGAACATGTTAGGTAGTGGATATGTAGGATAGTGCATTTAAAAAAGATCTTCATTTATACTTTGACATTTAGACTTAGAGAACTTGGTTTTTACTTTATCAAAATGAAATTATGCATCATAAGTATGAATAAACTATAATGACATTTTATTTCATTTGCAAGTAACTGGTACAAATGTGAATATTTATTACTATAGATAGTGATAAAAATTACCAAAACTAAAGTTACAACCATTTATGTTTAAATAAAAAATAAAGTAACTAAACAGATAAAAATAGGTTTCAAATACCTAATGTAACCAACTCAAAATCAATATATGAATTATCAAGACTTAAGTAGGAACAAGAATGTGACAAAAAATTAACAAGCAATAAAATAATTCAAATACAATCGTAAAAAATTCAAGATCAAGTGAAGGCCACACTCAAAAAGTTTTACCAAATGTATTCAAACACAACAATAAAAATAAACAAAATAAAATAAGAAACAAAACAAAATAGTAAAACAAAAGACACAAAGAAAAACACAACAAATAAAGACATAATAAGTGAAGGTCACAAGTGGAGGGAAGGTTATGCTCCCAATGGATGTGGAATGGATTGGAACCAACAATGGAATGCACCCTAGTAGGGTGGATTGAGGATGAGTGATTGAATTTATACTGAAAAAAAGTTTTTTTAGATTTTTGGGGCTTTATATCTCTTTAGGAGATTGGTAAGTCGATTATTTAATGTTAGGGTTTTGAAATGTTTTGAATGCTTTTAGAATTTTTGGGGTATCTTAACTCTTTAGATATTGACAAGATACCACTCACAACATAGCGAGATCATTGGATTAGGTTTCTTGAAAAATGGTGAGATTGTGGAATTAGATTACTCACAAAATAAATGGGGAGAGCGTGGTTCAAGTTGCTCATAAAAAATGAGAGTGCTCAAGATAAAAATAAACAAAAGTTCAAGGAAATGTTTTTACTTTGGTTACATTAAAAACAAAAGAAACAAAAGAAACAAAAGAAATAAAAGATAATGTTTTTGTGTTTTTGGGATAAGCAAAAGAAATAAAAGAGTAAAAAAAAGTCACAGGGAACTACCTAGCTGAGGATATGTACTTCCATAGGTAATATTTCAAACAATGGCTAAACTGGCTATAATAGGTTCATGAATATAAACAATGGTTTAGGGAACCAACTAGTTAAGGAGATGCACATCCAAGAGCACACGTTCCAATAACAACTAAAGTAAGATGCAATGGCCATTATGTCCTGATTAAGGCAATAATGCCTACTAAACAATAGTAAAATAATAATAGAACAATATGCAACATTGAATAATTTTGAAAAAACTTTTAGCAAGCAAAAACCATGCACTAATACATCCTTGTACACTTGTCTATGAAAATAAGATGTAAAATATTATTCAGGATGAACTACTTTGTATAATGGGAATTGAATGTGTCTAGAATATCTATGAATTATAATCATGATCATAATTGGTATTTGCTATAATGGTCTAGGTTACAATAGTCTAAAGTGGAAGGAAACATTAGTTCAGTGGATTATAAATAATCCAAGTGACAATGGTCCAAAATAAAATGGTATAGGGTAATGTGGTTACAATATTCCAGAGAATGTTGAAGTAAATGATTTTATTTCCCTTACTGATGTGGAGATGCATGTCCTAGTCAACATACGGTAAAACTAGAATAGTCAATTATGAAAATTACTATCCCACACCTTTTTTGAATAGTTATTTTGTCAAGAACTTGTTGTAAATTTGGACTCCAATAATGTTATAGTGATCTTTGTTGGTTGTTGATTATGTTTCCTCCAAACTTATAGACAAGATGTATTTGTAGCCTCTATGAAAGAAAGTGTTTCCAATAGGGGTAAATAATGTTAGGCATATGATAAATCATATAAGTTGAAAATGGAATATTGGTTCATTATGAAATGTATAATGATGGTGTAACGAATGAAGATCAAGACTTTTAGTCACACATAATGTTTCTATTTTTGGATTTGACATAATTTTGGTTGTGGGGGGCCAAATATTTCTCAAGATGTTCTCGATAGGACCACCATATTTTCCTATTGTTTAGGCCTAAGAGTAACTACAATTTGATTATGATATAGATTGTGAGTTAGTAAAGAACTATTGTGCCCAGTGATTGGCACCTCGAAGATGTTTTCACCAATAAAATTATCTTTGTTATCCCATAGCACCTATGAGAAGGTTTCACTAAGGAATGTTGAGTTTTGATTTTGATTTTATTCTAGTGCCTCTGAAAAGGTTTCACTAGAAGATGATGAGCTTGGAATTTGATTTCCCCTTAGAGCCTTTGAAAATGTTTCACTAAGAGATTATTCTTCTTATGTATGAATGTGTTCTTGGTTCCCCTAATATTATTCAAATGATATGTCACCATGGATGCATTTAAATAAGGTGTGGCTCTATCAATCCCAAATAACACCTGTGAGAGACAAAAGGTTAATATAATGGCTATGGTGGTCGATAATGGTATGTGGAACAATGATGAAATTGGAAGAGCTAGCATAATCCTCATAAAAGATATTAGAACTTGTGTCAAAGTTGAAGAAATCATCCTAAAAAACTATGAAAGGATCACAAATGTATTCAAATTGATTTGTAAGGCAATTGTAACCAATGTTGTAACAACCATGCCTATATTTTGATTCTAAAGATGATTCAAACTCAAAAGACTCTAAATCCAATGTTGAAATTGATGTTGATTCTACTTTTGATGTTGAATCTAATATCAGTTTAAAAATAAAACTTAACTCTAATTCTATTACTTCTTTGATTATGGATATAATTACAATGATGTCTTGTTGAATGCTTGGTATTGGACAGGTAATGGCCTATGATGGCATAATAGGATATGTAAAAATAGATTCATCCAGGAAGTGTTTAACATAAACTAACTCATCTAGGTGAATCCTCTTAAAGAGAGGGAACAACTCGAGGGGTGACTCCACAGAGACTAGGCTTGTCAAAGTGAGACTCCTCGACAAGGGTAAAAAGGTCAAGAGACAACTCCACAAAGACTATTTTATTAAAGGGAGTGTCTTTAAAAATAGGCCAATGGTCAAGATAATGATTTGCCTAAAGATGGGTATAATCATTAGGATGAGACTAAACAAATAATGGCTTGTTAGAGTGAGACTCCTCAACATCAGATAAAGGATCATAAGGTGATTCATCACATGCTAAATCATCACAAATGGGTGGTTCAATAATAACATCATGGCCTTGGATTATAATTGGTTGAAAAATATAAATTTTAAACACATTATGATCCTTAAAATATGGCTCCTGAAGAGGTAATGGTTGGCTTTGTTGTGGCTTGAAGATTATCACAAATTTTTTAAAGTGAGGAATAGTTGGTACTAGATTATTAATGGTTTTTGGTTCACTAATGGGCTCTATAAAAATTAGACTATTGATTAAGGGATTACCAAAGACTGGTTTGTCAAATTGAAGTTCCTCAACAATAGGTTTAATAAATGTTGGTGATGTGCATAGAATGGGAATGACTGGGTGCTATGAAGTTTGGTTGATAGTACAAGCCAAAGGAGGAGGGCCTAAAATTGTAACCTTTGAGCATTAAAGAGCTTTGTCACTCATTCAACTTGAAGGAGGATAACCTAAAATGGTAACCTTTGAGCTTAGTTGCTCATGAAAGATGAAGGAGGATAACCTATAATGGTAACCTTCAAGCATTGTAGAGCTTGATTTCTCATGTAAGCTGAAGGAGGATAACCTAGAATGGTAAAATTCAAACACTGCAAAGCTTGGTAATTTATGCAAGTTGAAGGAAGATAACATAGAATGGTAAACTTTGAGTATTGTGGAGCTTGGTCATTCATGCAAGCTGAAGGAGGATAACCTAGAATGGTAACCTTTAAGCATTATGAATCTTGGTTACTCATGCAAGCGAAGGGAGTAGGACAGGGATGGTGTATGAAAATTGGCATGAATTAGCTTGATAATTAAAAAATAGCCCCAATGAGGATGATATCCTTAAACATGATAGAGTGCTCTTGTCCATCATAGCAATGTTATTCATCTTAACTAGGGCCATAAGAGACCCCATTGTGAGTATACCCTTGCATCATGCTTGAATATGGTTTTACTTCATTTGCTAAGATGTGAAATGTGTTTTACAAATGTCTAAAAATGGTGCTTGGTTTCTTCAATCAAATAAAATACAAGGTGAGATGAGACTATAATAAAATGAGGTGGCACAGTACCACATAATTAGAAGAAAGTGGTTATGAATTTACTCAACTTTGGTGGGTTGAAATCATAAAATTAAAATAGGGTAAGATAAACTTAGAATCTAAAGTGTAGGCTAGCATAATAAACTTAGGTCAAAGATACATCAATATCATAAAGGCTAGATATAACTATGATGATTTGTGACTATAAAATTAGAAGGTCTTTCTAATTAGGAAGATAAAAACATGAATTAAGAAACTCAAATGTGAATTAACACAAGAACTCCTAAGTATAAAGACAAAACTAAACGGGTAGTAAAATGGTGCCACATGGAAACAAGATGTATAATTGTCTATAAAATTAGAGCATTAGTGAACACAAGATAACCTAAGTCCACAATAAGAATAAAATGATAATGAGTCTAGGTAATAGCCTTCAATCCAAATAGGAAATCATACCCAAGTTACTCAAGCTAGGTGTGAAAGGTAAACTGATAGCACCTTGGATTAGAAATTAGAAAGGAAAGATTTAAAATTTAGAGAAAAATGAAGGACATTGATATTATTCAAAGTGGGAAAATGGTATAGACTCAAATAGACAACATAACAATGCTATCAGAAAATACAAACACAGTGTCCTAAATAAATATGTTGAACAAGGCAAAAAAGTGATTTCAATTTGGTCAACATAATGCCTCTTTGTTCAAATAGATTGGTGTATGAAAAAGTGTTTGGTTTTTTGATGTGTTTTTGTTTTTCAAATAGTTTTAGACTGAAAACAACTAAGTAAAAGGTAAAATGACAAACACACCTAAGTGTAACATCTTAAATCTTAAAATTGACAAGGTTGTATGATACTATCAAATTCTATCTATATAAATGGTCTTGAGAGGATTTTAATTGTTAATCCAAAAATAAAAGAACATGAAAAGTAGGGTTTTAAGCCCTCTCTTATTTCAATATTTTCTATGGTGACATATAAATTTAGGATACGCACACTGCATCAACAGTCTGTTCACGACAAGTGGGTTTTTTCTAAAACTATTTTTGAGTGTTTTTATCATAACTTATAGACTATGCATCAATTTGTCACAATTTTTTTTAAGTTGTTAAAAGTTCTTAGATACACCTCTATGAAAAAATTAAGATCAAAAAAGTGAATAAAAAAGTTATTAGCTATATACTGGTTGTTTTTAATATAAAAACATAAAACAAAAGTGATAGTTATTAAATTTATCATAAATGCTAAAATATAAAGAGTGTTTTTTTTGAAATTTTTAGAGTATATTAATAAAAAATTACATATATTCATAAAAAATTTAGAAAAAAAAATTGAATACATAAAAATTTATTAACTCTTTATGGGACATTTTTATTTTAGCAAAGCAAAAATAAAAACAGAATTAAAAATGAAGAATAAAACAACTTTGTGGGGGGCACACTCATGAAGAGTCTCGGCGAGCATGCCAAAATGTAGATTAGGAATCAAAGATGTGTTAGTCCATGGTTAGTTAATAAAATTTCTTATAAACAAACATATAGAAAATAAAAAATCAAGCCCACTCCCTCATGGGGTTCTGTAAATGAATTCTAAGAGCTATTGAAAGAAGGAATACTACCAAACCTCTCAAATAATATTCCTCCTTGTAAGTGCAGCCAAGAAGCATGTTTTTTTCCCTATATTTGGTGCTCTAAGTCAGTGTCGATGATGAGTATCAAGATCCTCCATCATTTCATATCTCACCAATGGCTTTGTTTTGTTGATGTCATCAATAAAAATCATTGAGTGAATCTTTTTTAATGCAATTCCTACATAGTATGTTTGTATAACTGAAGCTTAGAAATGAATAGATGAGGCCATATATTTGTAGCCTAGAAAACTAACTCTAAACCAAGTGTATTTAGGTGTATAACTAACCTTGGTCGAGTCAGTGTAATCTTAGTTGAGTTAGGATAACTCTGCATTGGGTTAAAGATAATCATGAGGGCCATGTGAATTAAAATGATTATGTCTCCCAACCAATTCTTGATATTTTACAAGTAAATTTACAACTCATGAAAGATATTTTTGGTTGAATTTATGAATTTAAAAAAATAAAAATTCATTAATTCTCTATAATCCACTTGGCCATTTGTCATGAGAGTTGAGGAATAAATTTAATTAATGAATTTATAATATAAGAAATTCCGAAAGCTATGGATTTTAGATATTTATATGATGTCATAAAATTTGAATTTATAGAAATATAAATTAACTAATTAACCATGGACTTTTAAACTATGCATTTAGTTGGGTTTAATCAATTAAGGAATTTTGATCATGTTAATTGCATTTTCTAAATTGATATAAAGTTATCCCTCACCCTTAGTCAAAAACATCAATTTGCTAGGTCATAATTTGAATAGAGTATAATTATAAGGTGTCAATTGCATACGAAGTAATACCCCAGTTAAGGTATTATGGACATGAAATAACACATGCACGTGATGTGTGCTACCAAATTAGAAGAATTCAATGGTTCATGATGTTATTTTGCATGGTCACAATTTGAATCAAAGTGATTTAATAAAAGATAATAACAACATCAAATGCATTGCCCCATTAAGGAAGACATTAGTATAAATTGGCACCTATACATTACAATTTCAAACCATTTAATGTATTTTGGTGATTTTGACCCAAAGTATGCATTGTAGAATATTGCTCAGATTGAAATTTTTACCACAATCATGATTGGAATTAGATGTCTAAGAAATTCACTCATTTCTTGACATTCCTAGTGCAAAGGCATCTAAAAAAATTAAATTATGCCTACAACTACTTGGGATGAAAGAGAAATCAACCAAACACTTCACTCAGTGAAGTGGTGTTTGATGAAAGCATAAATAGTGAGATTACAACAATGTATGTAGATAAATTTTGTACCAATTTCTTTTTCCAGTTAGGATTATCATTTGAGATGATAAAATCTATAAGGATAAAGTTGTTTAATTCTACCACAATAGATAGGAGGCAACATGTCTTGGATGCCTTTCCTGATGGCTTATTTAAGAAAATAAAAATAAAACTACCATTTATTTTTAGGGTATAGATATTTGTTTGGAATCTTGGCTTAAAATATATGGATTGAAGAGAAGTAGCTTTTTTGGCATTCAAATTTGTCACAAAAATGAGCAATGAAATGCATTTCATGTAGGGAGGTTTCAAAAAAAGCCACAAAATAAGACAATGGCAGCTAAAGATTTGTTGGACCAATTGGTATATGATTTGTAGATATTTCTCCATGATTAACATGCCAAGTAGATATAGACAACTCACGAGAAAATGTTTGACATCTTTTAGCATATTTCACTTAATAATTTATGAGGTGCCACATTAATGCACAACTAGCAGATATGGAATATGAACTAATATCCCAACCAAAAGTCAATAACATGTGGAGAACTAATTTTCATGATGTGACTATTACCACATTTGATGACTTCATTAGGTGCAAAACATGCATATTGATGACTCAATAAAAATTCTCTAGGTCCCTCTCTAGATATCATGAAGATCGTATCAATCAAGAATTCATGATGCATTCAAATCAAATACTTTATGAAAGACAAATGTATTACACACATAAAGGAATGTTAGAGAAATACCCTGAAGAATGCCTTAGTGTCATTCATGACAAGGTGGAATGTCAAAAAACATCTGTGCCAAGGACAGTGACAAAAATAAAAGTAGTTATTGACAGAATAATAGAGTTGTTACTGGTAGGGATTATAACACATGGTCATGAGGAAGGTAGATATGGACATTTTTCTAATCATATGTTCTTGGAGGGTCTAGCTTTACTATCACATCATTGAACAAGTGCTTCAAGGATATGGAAATAACAATGCTAGATACTTATGGATCTTCACTATATAAACCTGCATTTTCAAAATATCCATTGTATGATGCATTTTTTTCTAATAATTTCTACCTTGAATGCAAGAAATATAGAGAAGAAACGCAATCAATTGGTGCCTTCAAGAAAATTCCTTCTAGAATATACCTTGAACTAGACAACTGATGTGGGGATAATAAGAATAGATATTTCCTTTCATCCATAATTATATTTAAAATATGTTGAAGTTTATATGAAACTAATATGACATTTACTAATTCAAATAATCATGTTTTTTTTTGTATAGGTTTGTGTTGCAATATTTATCTCTCCTTGTCTACAAAGGTGTTCTCTTTGATGTCAAGGTCAAATTTCTCCCTGTAGGACATACCTATGAGGAAATTGATGACGCACTTGGAAACCTATCTGAATGTATAAAGAGGAAAGATGTATGGAGTGTGGCAAAGATGATGGATAATTATAGGACATGTGAAAATATAAGAAACTTCATGCCATATTTAATTGAAGAAGTAGTGGATTTTAAAGACTATGTTAATAGTTACCAGTTGAAGGGATGAAATGAGATAGTAGGTTTGACAAAAGGTCAATACTTTATTCTATGCATAGAGCAAGGTCAACCCATTATGCATTTCAAAAATCCTATACGAGATAGAAATTGGTCCCCCCATATTACATTATGGGGAACAAAATAAAATGGTGAGCCAAATGTTCCAGAAGGTAATCTAACAAAAATATTTTTCAAAGACTTGAAAAATAGAGAAATGTCACAAGATTCTATTGTAAAAATCTTAGATAGAAGTAGAAAAAAGAGTGAAAAAAATATATATATATAACTTGATTAATAATGTACAAAAATACAATGAATTTGATTTGATCAGAAATAGTAAGTGGAAGTATATAGCATATTACTTCCAAAACATCCATGACATAATGAAAGAAGACATGTTCCCTTTTAAAGTTAAATGTATAGGATATTTTTAGCCTAGAACTTACCACGACATACCCCTACATAGAGATATACACAAAATGGTTCATGATAGGACCCTTGATTTTAGAGTGGCATCTATAAATGCATATGTTGGTCCCAGAAGCAGAAAAATAGAAAAAAATGTATTTGATCCATCTCAAGATGTGCAAATTAGAGATATTTTATCTGTTAGAACTAATGATTCTATAAGAGTAGACTATACAATATGGGTTGTTATAGCTAAAAGTAATATTGAGATACTACAAATAAATGGAGATATATAATTACGAGTCAATGTAGCTTGGTTCAACCTAGTTCATGTAGGGAAAAAAGATGCAAAAGAAGTAAAAATTTATTCAGGCTATTTGGACAAGAAATGGAAACCAGACCCAACTAACACATCTTTACCATCCATACTCATATATAATATGATCTATGCTTGAAAACCAAATAAAATTTGGAGAGGTCATACACTTGTTCTTGCTATTTTTTGAAAGGCATTGTAACAAACTATTTGAATGCATCATCTGACTAGGCACTTTTAAAAATATTGATAAAGGATTGGGAACTATTTTTTTCTTTCATAACATTGACAAATTTGAAATGTTGTTTCCTTAGTTTTAGAATGGGAAATATGAATGTTTTTTTTCAAAATTTAGTCAATTTTTTAGGAATGTAAAATGTTTTATTTATTTAGATTTATTTATAGTAGCACTTCGCATTTTGGGTCTTGGAAAATATATTTTGATATTTATATTTTATATTTTATACTACAACAATTCAGTATTTCAATAACTATGCATCTATTTAATGGCATTTGACTATTAGAATGTCCACTTCACATTTTTATGTTTCAAAATTGTCTTCGACTTTTGTGTATTCCAAATAGCCAGATCACATTTTATGAATCATGAAAACCTCTTCAGATTTCTAGGCTTTCAAATTAAACTTCACATTTTACATCCTTCAAAATGGTCTTTGCAATTTGCACATCAGAATTTGTATTTTAGCTTTTGTGCATTATAAATTACACTTCGATATTCTTGTGTTTACGAAAAGGCTTTTGGGGTTTATGCCTTGGAATGTCCCACTTGCCTGTCAAGATTTGTTCTTCAACATTTACGTATCAACAAATGGTCTTTGGCTTTTCAATTTTTGAAATTACTCTTCGGCCAAGCACCCAAGATTGTGACATATGACACAATCTTAGCAACTTAGTTTTGTGGAAGGATGACTAGTCCAAATAAAAGTCCTAAATAGTGTGATCACCTAAAATTGTAACGCGCATCACAATCTTGATAGCTTGACTATGTGGAAGATTATATTAATAATATTATAATAGAAAATAGATGAGGTGCATAGTACTTGAACACCTGTGATCAACATGTGGCATGTGCACAAATGTGAGATAAAATTTGATGGTAAAGGGGACATCACCTGATTTAGATTAAACAAATAATTCATGATCCAATCAATTGCTGCCATGTGGCATCTTAGTCATCCTAGGGGATTTAAATCACATATCACTCAAGTGCTTGATTGATGTATGATTTGTTTTCCTTAAAAAATAAATCTTCCAAGCTTATTATCTATAAATGCATGGTCTATGAACCAGTTTGAATGGATGCATAAATTTGATTGAAGATATTAGAAAGAACACAATATTTGTAATTATTTTGCACATTTAGATAGATGTGATTTATTTATTATAATCTCAACTAATTTTTAATTGTTTCAAATATTTTAAATAATTTAGACTTATTACAAATATATTAGATAGATGTGAATTTGAAATAATTCCTGATAAGTCCAATTTATTTATGATAGTTTTTAATTACTAATTATTTATAATCATTTTAACTAATTTGGACTTATTAGAAATACATTAGATAGATGTGATTTATTTGTAATAAGTCCAACTTAATCTTGATATAGTCCAATTTAATCTTGATACAGTCCAATTTATTTATGATAGTTTTTAAAAATTTGAATTGTTGATAAGTCCACATTATCTAAAATAATCGTTATAGTTAAGTCTTGTGAAATTATCTATTTTATATATTTCATAATATAGTCCTTGTAATTATTTTCTCTTCAATTCTTTTGCAATATATATTCAATGTTTCGGCCTTCATACTAGGTTCAAGTGTTTATCTAAACCAAAATTATCCATTTATAACTTGGCCATGGGGTTACCTCTCTCCCTAGTGATGATAATATGTGTATGTAATATTTTAAAAATGAGCTTGTCATTCTTATTATCACATACCTTGTTGGTGGACAATATTTGTAGATGACACAAATTTATGTTGACCGTTTTGTAAATAAAATTAAACTATTTATTATACCACCTGAATCAAGTCTCAAAACATGTACAATCTAGATGGAGGTTGAGGAATGAGTGAGTCTTTAGTTTTTGGATGTCTTGGTATTAAGACAACATGACAAGATCAACTCCCACTACATTTATAGAAATAAGACAAACACAAGCCTCTATATTGGTAGTGGCTTACACCACCACCCCATCCACAATGATGGTAGTATTAAACACTTAAATAAGGGAAATTATAATTTTAGACATGAAACATATTGGGCAAGAATTAGAATACATAATAAATGTCCTACGTGCAAATGGTTACAAGGACATGCACATTCAAATAGATTTAAAGTGAGACATTTCATGCAAAACTGAGGATATTAAAGAGAAGGTGGAAGAAGAAAGAAAACCATTGAATTATCTTCAATACACATAGGGCATCATAGGTGGTATTGTGGGGAATTTATCTAGAAAGGGTGTAAACAATGTATTAAGCCCCTAACGACTTTACAAGATTTGTTTGATAGAGCCAAGGACCCTTGAAACCCAAATATACATGGAGGTGTCTATTTCATGAGACCCATATATATGTATGTATGTATGTATTTTATAATTGAATTAGGGGTTTCCAAGAGTTACTAAAAATGAGTGTGTCATCTTTATTCAAATCATTATGAGTATCTTTTAATAATCATATGTATGTATGTATGTATGTATGTATGTATACATACATACATACATACATACATATAAATTATAGCACTTTTTTTTTTTTTCGGAAATAGAAATCTTTTTCACTTAACGATGGGTTCTATAGATGGATTTGAAATGTCGATATTTTGTGTTTTATGGGTAATGTTTGTAGTACTACCTTCTTCAAGAGTTAAATTTTTTAAAAACATTATAGAGGGAAATAATAAAATGTTTTGACAAAAGAAAAGTCCTCTAGGTTGTGGTGCAACAGTTAAAGCAGATGTATTGGCATACAATCAACACATGTTTAAATTCTCCTACAATTTAATAGCTCACAATAAAAAACATATGGTGACATATTGACATAATGGAAGTATGAAAATTAAAACACCGACTTATATTCCAAATTCGATATAAACTCACCAACCCCATAATTATCATGTATCCAATAAACATACATTCTTATCCCAATGATATATTATATAACATACTCTTAAATAAACTTTCAAATTAAACAACTTTCCTGAAATCATTTTCTTATAAATATTTAGGAGTTTTAAAATCTCAAATCCAAAGAGTCTTTAATTATTTACGTTGTGTAGATAATTTAAGCAATATGTGGAAGGTAGAAGCGAGGGAGTCCCACTATCAATATAAAATTTCCATTAGAAAAATAATAATGACGCATCCAAACACATATGCCCCTTGCATTATAAGAGGATTGACCGCATGTAGAATCCCAAAGAAAGAATACAATATACCAAGATGGATTGGGATATACGTGAGCTTATTCAATATAATACAAAACAAATCAAATCATGGAAGATAGATTAGGTGGGAGTGCCATATTTTATATGCCATGATGGATTAGGGATGTTGGTTGGAAATATCATAATAAAAATAAGGATTAAAAATAAATATAAAACATTTAAAAAAAAATTAAATTTAAATATTATTATTTTTATTTATATATTATTTTTTCAATATATTTTGAGTAAAAAATTTTAGGTGTTTTTATATTAAATTATATAGAATAATAAAATTATATATTTTTGTTGACTCACAATACTCTTAATTATTGACTATTTTAAAATACATACAATTTTATTCTTTTTATTTTTTACATTTTTTTTAATTAAAAAATTCAAAATTATATATTTTTAGATAATATAATTACAAATTAAAAATATATAATCTATCAAAATCATTATAACAATCCATCATTTTCACTAGTAAAATTACGACTCTTTTAATAATTCTTTGCATTTTGATGATTGCTCCTTATCGACAAAACCATTATACTTCTATAAGATTTTGATGTTTTTCTTTTCTAATGGAAGAAAAGATACGGTGCAGAGAGAAGGCCGTGGCATCTTGACAGGACGTTATTTTTTTATTGGTTTCATTAATGGAGGGCCAGTGGGCGCACATATTCTATGGCTGGTCTTTATACATCCATCCATCCTTGGTAACGTCCAGGCCTTGCACAAACAAACAATAATACTCGGAATATTTTATATTTATCCTATCTTGTAATATTGGTGAAATGACTCTAAGCTGGTTCTAGTTATCTTCTGAGCAGATCCAATCCAATGGTTTCAAATGAGAGAATGGCATTGGAAACAGAAAAAGAAAACATTGCAAGGGAGACCTGTTTTGAGAGCAAAGACTGGAGGATTAAAGGCATGTTCCTTTATAGTGGGCATGTAGTAATCACTCTACTATTTCTTTAGTTGAAGCATATGTTTGTTTATCTTATGAATTCGATCATTGTTGAGAATGAACAGGGTACGAGTTTTGTGAGAGGCTGGCTTATGGTGGGGTATGGGCTAATCTGGTGATATATCTCACAAACTCCCTCCATGAAGGCACTGTTTCTGCCTCAAGGAATGTCATCGTATGGACTGGTGCCGTGTGGAGTATGCCCATCCTTGGGGCTTATATTGCTGATACTCATTGGGGCCGCTACTGGACCTTCCTGGCCTTTTCCTCTATCTATATACTGGTAAATATTGTCAATGCTCCGCTTTATTCTTCCAATCTATAAATTTTGTGTATGGTGTGGAGCCACATTTGTTTGGGAAAACATTACTTCGTTGGTATGTTGAGTTGTTAATGGTTAAATAATTTATATATTTAATATTTTTCAGATTTAACAGTTATTTATATATATATATATATATATATATATATAATTTTAAATATAAATCGAGTTCAATTTTAAATCTTATATTATATTGTTAGAAATTTAATAAATTTCACACATACAGATATATATTTATTGGGTGCATTACATATATAGTTTGATGGATTGATATATGGTATATGTATACATTGATTATAAATTTTTATAGAAATTATATACAGCTTAAACTGGGGTGTAACACATTGTTAAATGTAGGTGAGCTGAATCAAGAGTAAGGTAGATATGTTTAATTTAATTATTATTTTATTTTTGAATTAGAAATTTAAATATAGAAATAATTTGGTTTAATATTTAAGATTTCTTTACTGAGCCAAAATAAAATAATTCAAATTATTTTATTTATAAATTATAATTATTTTTGTTATATATTTTTTTAAAAATGATTATCCTCTTTAAATGTTAAGGATTGAAGATGAACTCACAAATGACCATCCTCCATTAACTTGAATACCAAAATCTAAAGGGATAAATCAAATGTAACTTTTTAAGACCAAAGTTATGTTGGTATACCAGATTAAGCCCTGGTTTTTTTTCGGTTGTCTACCTTCTACTTTACAAAAATGAATTGTTAAAATTAAACTGTCGATAAACTCAGAAATAAAATAATATGTTTTTATTGACTGTTCAGCTATTAATATAAATAAATATTAAAAAGTAATAAATATGAATAATTAAAACTTTGATCATTTCAACATATTAGTAAGATAATATCTTTACAAATAAATTTACAGTATATTTTTTTGTGATCTGAACAATTTCATCAAAAAACACAAAACCATTTTCTCGATCTCCTTCATTGATAGAGTACACAGTTCAAAATAATTTTATTTGAAGCTTAATACTAAACTGAGTTGACTGTTTTCCATGATGCAGGGAATGGGGATTTTGACACTAGCTGTGTCGTTATCCTCTTTGAGACCACCTGCTTGCCCATCTGGGGAAGGATGCCACAAAGCTTCAAGTCTTCAGATTGGAGTATTTTACCTAGCCTTATATCTTTTAACGGTGGGCGCAGGTGGAATCAAACCAAACATCTCCACTTTTGGAGCAGATCAATTCGATGATTTTCACCCAAAAGAAAAATCCCACAAAAATCACTTCTTCAACTGGTGGATGTTCACCATATTCTTGGGAACCCTGTTTGGCAAAACATTTCTGGTTTACATAGAAGACACTTTAAGTTTTGGCGTGAGTTATGGAATCATCACAGCAGCACTCATCACGTCGGCCATCGTCTTCTTGATCGGAACTCCCTTTTACAGGCATAAAATAGTAACCGGGAGCCCTCTAAATAGAATGGCTAAAATTTTTGTGAGGGCTGCGACCAAATGGAAAGTTAAGGCTCCTTCGGATCCTTCTAAGCTTTACGAAGTGGACTTCATGGAATATGTTGCTAAAGGCAGATATCCCATTGCTCATACTTCAACTTTAAGGTAAGTTTTTGGGAAGAGACTATCTTTCCTGTACGTTGAAGCATTCAACTGTTAAAAAATACTATGCATATTTAAGAGTCCATATGCTTCGACTTATTAGCAACTTAGTCTCAACTATATTTCTCTATACATGTTATTTATATGTTTCGACTCATCAACAACTATGTTTCTCTATACATATTATTTATAAGTTTCTCTTGATTCTTTAATTTTCTAGACTATGCTTTTGTATACATATTATTTATACTTTCGACTCATCATAACTTTAATTTCAATTATATTTATATATTGTTAAGAAATCACATATTCCACAATTATGTAAAATTAACAGAGTGTAAATATAGAGATAATTAAATAAATAAATTCTCAATATGCATGAGATAAAATATAAGATTTACATGATAAAATCTTAACAAGCTAAGGAGACATCCACGGTGCAAGATATCGAGTTTTATTAATTTTAAGATGAACAAATTACATGCAAATTCATTATGTAGATTACATACAACTCTACAAAGATAAATATGCCTAATTGGCAAAACATCTTTAGGATTCCTCTTCCTAAAAATAGATTATAAAAATACCATTAGAACTATGTTTCAAAAAATTGAATTTGAGAGAATTCCCCTTTCATAGAAATAGGGGGTTGACTCAATGTTTTGCTTCGGGAGTGCTACCTCCGAACCCCCACCAAGGGGGCTCCATAAGATGTTGTTGTCCCCCTAGATCCCCTACGACAATGAGGGGTGGGGCTGGAGGAAGAGCAATGAGGGGCATTGCACCCCACCATGTCCCTGTCTCCCTCCCCACTCCCCCTGTTGTCAAGAAGTGGGATATAAAATGCACCATAAAATGACCCAAAATTTAAATTTGTTATCATATATCTAACAATATCCACCTTGACAACAATTTTCCCCTAATAACTTGTCAACCAATTCATCACCTTTTTTGTCTAACAAGATGGTACTTTATTGCAATATGCTTTGTCCTACTTTAATAAGCTAGATTATTGGCCAAATAAATTGCACTCTAACTATAAAAAATTACCTTCATTTTGTATTTCACTCTTCCAAACTCACCTAATAGACCCTTTAGCCAAATTGCCTTCTAACAAGCATGATAGGCAGCTACATATTTTGGCTCAGTAGTTGAGGTGGCAACAATCTTTTGAAGATTCGACATCCAATTAATAGATCCACCTATAAAGGTAAAATTTAACTAGATGTTGATCTTCTTTTATCGAGATTTCTTGCAAAATGAGAATCAACATATACATAAATAAAATCACCAAATTTATTGTAAGTAATGCAATAGTCACTTGTGCCTCATAAGTAGTGAAACACCCACTTCACTGTTGACTAATGTTTTTTACCTAGATTTGCCATATATCTACTCATAACACTAATTACATGTGAAATGCCCGAACTTGTACATACCATAGCATACATTAAACTTCCTACTACACTACCATATAATACATGAGACATATATTACTTTTATTCGTCACTACTAGGTCATAAACTTGAAGAAAGCTTAAAATAGAAAGCAAAAGGGAGACTAATTAGTTTTACATAATTCATACTAAGTCTGGTTAGTATATTTTCTAAATACCTTTGATGTGATAACCAAAGCTTACTATTTTTCTTGTCTCTATGTATCTCCATTCCTAAGATTTGTTTTTCTATTTCTAGATATTTTATATGAAATGTCTTAGTCAAATGAGCCTTTAAATTATCGATTTATGCCATGCTTTTGCTTGCTAAAATCATATCATCAACATATAATGACTATTAATCCATTTTCCAAAAACTTGAGTTAAACACAATTATCACACTTACTCTTAACAAAACTCTAGCTCTCCATGAAGAATCAAGCTTCTTTTACCATTGTCTGGGTGAGTGTTTCAGGTTATACAATGATTTCTTGAGCTTGCAAACAATCTTTTTTTCTAACTTATACAAAACCCTTAGGTTGTTCCATATATATACCCTCTTCTAAATCTCCATGCAAGAATGTCGTTTTAACATCTAACTGCTCTAACCCCAAATCAAGTAAAGCCACTAATGCTAAAACAATTTGAACTGAAACAAGTTTAACAACTAGTGAGAAGATTTCGTGGTAATCAATACCTTCTTTCTGTGCAAATACTTTTGCCACCAATCTAGCCTTGTACCTTTAAATATTTTCATCAACATTTATATTTCACTTAAAAACCCATTTGCAACCAACATGTTTTCTGCCTTTTGGAAGTTCTACTAGGTGCCATGACTTGTTTTTAGTCAAGGCATCCATTTCCTCCTACATTTCCATTTTTTATTTGGCACCAATACTCCTTTAGAATAACTAAGTTCCCCATCATTAGAAATCAAAGCAATTGAAATATTGGGACTATACTTACTAGGATGATGCCTTACCCATTTAGATCTCCATACTAGCTATAGAGGTGTTTCCTCATGTTCTGACCTCCATTCTGACTACTGAGGTGTTTTCCTAAGTTGTTGTAAATATTCAACATCTTCAAAAACATAAAATGGTTGAATTTACTAATTTTTAGAATCTAAAAATGACTCGATTTCAACCTTGACATGTTGATGTTTTGGTTCCTATGTTTATTTCATTTGTACGTCTGATTTTAGAAAAAGCAATTCACCAAAATGTACATCTCTATTAATGATGATCTTGTGGGCAGTAGGATCCCACACTCTGTCTCCCTTAACACCATCTCCTTCACCATACCCAATAAAGATGTAATTTTTATAACTTGGGTCTAACTTTGAATGTTGATTATTATTAGTAAGAGCATAAGTATTACAACCAAAAATTTTCAAATATGAATAATGAAACAGATGGCCTATCCATACCTCTTCAAGAATCTTACAGCTTATTGTAATTGATGGTTAATGATTTATCTGATAACAGGTTGTACAAGTTGCTTCTGCCCACAACCATTTATCTAAATTTGCCTTGTTGAGCATGCTCCTTTCTCTCTATAGAAGAGTCCTATTCATGCGTTTAGTAACTCCATTTTGTTATGGTATGTAGTTGGTCGTTTTATGCCTTTTAATCTCAGCTTCCTTACAATAGTTCTAAAACTCCAAGGATGTGAACTCGCCTCCATGATCTATTCTTAAACATTTGATTGACATGTCAGTTTTCTTCTCAACCAAAGATCTAAATTACTTAAATACACTAAAAAAATATTCCTTTATTTTTAGACAGTAGACCCATACATTTTTGGAGTAATAATCTATAAACATAACAAAATACAATGATCCTCCATATAAAATTATAGGGCCCCGACCTCACACATTAGAATGAATATAGTTAAGAATACCTTTACTTACATGACTTCTTGCACTAACCTTTTGTCTACTTTGTTTCGCATAAACATAGTGCTTGTAGAAATTCAAATCTAAATATTTTAAATTAAGAAGCAACTCACAAATTTTTAGTACCTTTAACCCTTTCTCAGTTATGTTGCCCAAACGTAGATGCCATAAATGACCACGATCTTCTGTTGTTTTAGATACCATAGTTGCTTGACTGATATTTGCACTCCCTTGAAATATGTAAAGGTTCCCAAATTTTAGATCCTTTATTACAATTAAGGCACCTTTAGACACCTTAAGAGCTCCACCTTGACCTATCAACTTATAATCACATGAATCTAATTCACTCAAACAATTCAAATTTTGTTTAAGTTGTGGTACAAGTATTACTTCTATTAGATTCCTTATTATACCATCAAACAATTTTATCTTAAGTTTACCAATCCATTCAGTCTTACAAGAAACATTTTTTCCTAAAATAATAGAACTTTTGTCAAGGGTTTGGTAAGAAGTAAACCAAATTCTATGTAGACACATGTGATGTGTAGTACTCGAATCCAACAACCATTCATGATGATAAGAGAAAACATTACAAATAGATAAAACTTCATCACTCATACCTTTACTTGTTTCTAACTGATTTGCTTCTTTGGTGGATTCTTCCTTTTTTCACCTTTTTTTTCAGCAATCCTTCTTAATATGTCCTAATTTATCATAGTGCCAACACTTTGCCTTAATCTTCTTGGCTTCTAACTTATATCTATATATGCCTCTAGATATTTTCCCCCTTTCTCAAGATCTTCCCCTAGCAACCATAGCTTCAGGCATAGAAGTCTCTAGACTAGATTTTCTCCTCGTTTCCTCAACCAACAATGCTCCCATAATAGAATCATAGTCAAGCTCATCATTAGTAATAAAGATAATAGAAGTTACTATATAATCCCAAGAATTTGGAAAAGTACATAACAAGCTAATTGCCTTGTCTTCATCATCCACTTTCACACCAATACTAGTCAACTGGCTTGATAGAGTATTGAAAATATTTAAATAATCAACAATTTTCATACCTTCTTTCATTTGTAATGTATACAACTACCTCTTCAAGTAAATATGATTTCTTCCAAATTTCATAATGTACAAGGCTTCTAATCTAGTCCATAAGCCTACAATAGTCTTTTCTCTAGATATGTTGAAAAGAACCTCATATGCTGAACATAATCATACTGTACTAATAGCTTTTATATCCAACTCTTCCTAGTCATCATCATTTATCATCATATTTATTTCAATTTTTATCTAGGGATTTATGAAGCCCCTATTGCACCAACACATCATGTGCTTTGAATTTCCATAAATCAAAGTTGTTCTTTTCGATAAACTTCTCCACCTCAAACTTTGCATTCATAACTTTCATTATTTAATGCTACAAAAAACAACACCAAATCCAGAACATTGTTGCCACAAAATAAGAGTAACTTTGTTCTGATACCACTTGTTAGGAAACCACACACTTAACAACTATGTAAAATTAACAAAATACAATTACAGAGATAATTAAAAAAATAAATCTTCAACATGCATGAGACAAAATAAAAGATTTACATAGTAAAATTTTAGAAAGTTAAGAAAAACTTCACAGTACAAGATACCAAACTTTATTACTTCCAAGAAGAACATATTATATATGAACTCACTGTGTAGATTATATACAACTCCACAAAGATAAATATTACTAATTAGTCTATTACCCCCCTTATCGAAGAATGAGCTATAAACTATGCCACAAAAAAATACAAAATTTAACTTCATTATCAGATATCTAACACATATTATTTCTAACTTATCATTTTTTCTTAATTCTTTAATTTTCATACCAGTTTCATTTAGTCTCAACTATATTTCTATATACATATTATTTATATGCTTCAAATACTCATCGAAACCTTAATCTCAATTATCTTTTTATATACATATTATTTCCAACTTTTCCATTTTTCTTCATTTTTTAATTATGATGCCAGTTTGATTTAGTGGCAACTATGTTTCTATATATATTATCTATGTGGTTTCTATATATATTATCTATATGTTTTGACTCATAGAACCTTAGTCTCAACTATGTTTCATACATATTATTTCTAATTTTTTAGTTTTTCTAATTTTTTAATTCTGATGCAAGTTTGATTTATAGATTTCTTAACAAGGATGTTGAGACATGGACCAGCTAGGACTCAAACCTAGGACCTTCCATACGCTACTGGAGTGCTCTACCACTGAGCTACTGGCCCCTCTTAGACCAGTCCATCTTCAGTCCAAGTGTGGCTTAACACCAACACCCCCCCTTAAGCCACACCTCTCATGTGCTTGGGGCTCCTAGCCTAAGCCTGGCTCTGATACCATGTTGAGACATGGACCAGCTAGGACTCGAACCTAGGACCATCCATACACTTCTGGAGTGCTCTACCACTGAGGTATTGGTCCCTCTTGGACTAGTCCATCTTTGGTCTGAGTGTGGCTTAACACTAACACCCCCCTTAAGCCACACCTCTTGTGTGCTTGGGGCTCCTAGTTTGGGCCTAGCTCTGATACCATGTTGAGACATGGACCAGCTAGGCTTCGAACGTAAGACCTTCCATACGCTACTGGAGTGCTCTACCACTAAGCTACTAGCCCCTCTTGGACCAGTCCATCTTCGGTTCGAGTGTGGCTTAACACCAACACCCCCCCTTAAGCGACACCTCTCGTGTGCTTGGGGCTCCTAGCCTGAGCCTAGCTTTGATACCATGTTGAGACATGGACCATCTAGGAATTGAACCTAGGACCATCCATACGCTACTGGAGTGCTCTACCACTAAGCTACTAGTCCCTCTTGGACCATTCCATCTTCGGTCTGTGTGTGGCTTAACACCAACAAAGGAAGCCATTGTAAATGATGTGAACACTTCGTTAAAGATCTCCACCATGACCAAAGTGGAAGAAGTAAAACTCATGGTAAGAATGCTTCTAGTTTGGCTGTCTACAATCATAAATAGCATACTCAGAACACAAACTGGTACTCTCTTTGTAAAATACGCAGAGACACTTGGGCTCCACCTTTAAAATCCCAACAATGAGTGCCATAAGCTTCCTCACTCTATCCATGCTCATAGCCACCCTAGTTTATGATAGGATTTTAGTTCCATTTTTTAGAAGATTCACAAGCAATCCCAAAGGCATAACTGCACTGTAGAGAATGGGAGTGGGTATGGCAATCTAGGTTCTTGTCAAGTTAGTCACAATTATTATCGATATCAAATGACTAGAGGTGGTTAAAGATTATGGGCTTCAAAATAACAAGAAGGCAATTGTGCCCAGAAGTATTTTCACTCTAATTCCATAGTTTGCACTGATGGGCATCGCAGATGCATTGCTAGATATAGGAAAAATAGACTTCTTTTATGATCAATCCCTAGAAAGCATGCGAAGCCTTGGTACAACATTTTATATGAGCTTTAATGGTGTCGATGCATTTTTCAGTAGCTTTGTTCTTATAGCAGTGAGCAATGTCATAGGATGGGGAGGCCATCAAGGATGGATTGTGAACAATACCAATGCATCTCATCTAGATTATTATTACGCATTCTTGGCTCTTTTGCTATTTATGAACGTGGCTTTCTTTTTGTTTGTTTCGCATATGTACGAGTATAAGAGAGACATCACAAAGGCTTTTGGGGATGATTCAGAAAAATCCATAGAGATTTTAGGTTTAAATATAGGACATCGTGATATTGATGTTAGTTGCACCCACCTCAAGTAAGGACAAAGCTATTCTTGAAATAATGTTTATTTCACATAAGATACTTTTTTCTTTTCTTTTTTCTTCCTCTAGAATCATCTGCTTTCTAGATTCTTCCATCCCCTAGAAATATTTCCTTTGTAGAATTTTTAAATAAAATTAAATCATAGCCAAATATATGGAATATTCATAATACAGAAGAGATAAGAGTTGCAAAAAAAAAAAACTTCTTCAAAAAATTGGAATCATTCCCTTCATCTTCTTCATGAAAATAAAGATCAATTACAATGTATTAATAAAATTGCATGTGAACATGCTTTTCTAATTATTGAATAAAATATTTTAAATTTATCTAAATAATAATTTGCATGTAATAGCAACTAAAACTAACTCTAGCCTTTCCAAGGCTTTATTTTTTCTAAAAAATATATTAACTAAAAATTAAGTAACTGTCTAAATTTAGCTCCACAGAAAACTATCATGCAACTAAATTTACACTAATAGTCTAAAAATAGAACTGAGTGAACTACACTTTAGCATTAGTTTTCAACATACTCCCCCTTGATGCTAGGCGGGCTCACAATTTGATCTCTGAGTGTCAAAAACTGATCTGTTGCAACTGCTTTCATGAAGATATCTGCCAATTGTTCTTTAGTGTTGATGTATTTCAATTTTACTATCTTCATCTACACTAAATCTCAGATAAAATGATGCTTCAAATCAAAATGTTTTGTCCTATTGTGATGGACTAGATTCTTGGCCAATTTAATAGCACTAATACTCTCACAAAAAATAACTATGGACTAAACTTGAATCTCTCCAATTTCTTCAAGAATTTTTCTCAGCCATAATGCTTGTGTCCCTGCTGAAGTGACTGCAACATACTCTGATTCTGTAGAAGAAAGGGCAACTATACTTTGCTTCTTTAAGCTCCAAGTATTCAAACCAGAACCAAAAGAAAAACAATTCCTAGATGTTGACTTTCAGTCATCCAAACTACCTCCCCAATCAGAATCACTAAAACCAACAAGATTGAACCTTTTAGAAGTGTAGTAATGAATACCAAAATCTAGAATGCCTTTTACATACCTCAAAATTCTCTTGGCTGCTTCATATGTATTTTTGATTGCTCTATCATGTACCTTGAAAAAAGTGAAACTAAATAATCAATATCAGGCCTTGTATGAGTTAGAAACATTAAACTTCTAACAATACTTCTATAGGCTATCTCATCAACTCTTTCAGCACCATCATCTCTACACAACACAACTCCATGAGCAACTGGAGTGGAGACTCGTTTACTATCAACCATATCAAGTTTATTCAACATATCTTTAACATACTTTGTTTGAAAAATGAAAATTTTAATCTTGCTTTGATAAACCTTCATTCCTAAAAAATATTTCATAAGGCCTAAATATTTCATCTCAAATTCATTCATCATGAAAACTTTGAATTCATCTTTCATCATAGAACTGCTACCCATATTCAACAAGTCATCAACATACAAACTTAAAATTAGAATATCATTACCTTTTTGTTTGTAGTAAAGGGTAGGTTCACTCTTACTTCTTTCAAAGCCATTCTCTTGAAAATATCCATCAATCCTAGCATACCATGCTCTTGGTGCTTGTTTGAGGCCATACAAAGCCTTCTTTAACTTGTAGACATGATTTTTTTTCCCTTGCACTTCAAAACCTTGTGGTTGTTCCACATATACTTCTTCTTCTAATTACCCATTCAAGAAGGCACTTTTCACATCCATATGATGGATACGCCAATTATTTTGAGCTGCTAATGAAATCAGAATTCTAATGGTCTCTTGTATTGCTACTGGTGCAAATGTCTCTTCATAATCAATGCCATACTTTTGTGTGAAGCCTTTAGCAACTAATCTCGCGTTATGCCTTTCAACACTTCCATCACTATTACACTTAGTCTTGTAGACCCATTTGGTGCCAATATTCTTCTTGTCATGTGGAAGCTTTGTAAGCTCCCAAGTGTCATTCCTATGAATAGAATCCATCTCTTCTTGCATTTCTTGCATCCAAACCTTATTAGTATATGCATCTTCAAAACATGATGGTTCAAAATCAGCCTTGGTAAGTAAAGCGAAATTCAGTGTCTCATCTCTTGGATTTGTTTCATGTGCTTGATTTGAACTCCTTTGATAAATGTCACTCAATCTTCTTACCTATCTTGTAGAACTAGGACTTGAATCTGGACTTACACTTGGAATTAAACAACTAGATGAGGGGTTACTTGGTGGATTTGTAGCACTTGGAATAAAAATATTAGTTGGCTGCCCATGATCAATATCATCCATAATAACTTCATTTAAAATATATTTTGACTCCTCCATATGGCCTTTTTTATGTCCATAAACTTCCCCTTCATCAAAAATCACATCTCTTGACACAATAAGCTTATTAGTGAGAGGATTATATAACCTGTAAGCCTTACTTTCCTCACTATATCCAACAAAAATACATGACTCACTTTTGGGATCTAACTTTTGCCTCTTTTGATCAGGAACATGAACATAGGCTAAGCAACAAAAAAATTTGAAATAATTAACATTTGGCTTTTTCTCATACCAGGCTTCATACAGAGTCATCCTGTCAAGTGCACTAGTGTGG
The DNA here is from genome assembly GCA_037957365.1 of Torreya grandis. Classification (NCBI taxonomy): domain Eukaryota; kingdom Viridiplantae; phylum Streptophyta; class Pinopsida; order Cupressales; family Taxaceae; genus Torreya; species Torreya grandis. Next base: position 6,156 of record JARHVA010003041.1, on the reverse strand, counting down.
CTCTGATTGATAATATATACTTCTATAGCAGCTACATCTCCCCAAAAATAATTACTTAATCCCTTTGTTTATAGCATGCTTCATGCCATCTCCACCACTATACGATTCTTCCTTTCAGCTACACCATTCTGTTGAGGTGTGTATGCAGTGGTGAGTTGTCTTCTAATGCCATGCATATCACAATAACCTTGAAAGGCTTTTGAACAAAATTATCCTCCATGATCAGTCCTTAAGCATTTGATTTTGCACCCTTTGTCATTTTTTACAAGGGCTTTAAACCTCTTGAATGTCTCAAGAGCTTCACCTTTGCTCTTCAAAAAATAAACCCAACACTGTTGTGAGTAATCATCAATAAAAGTAATGAAATATGATGACTTACCTAAAATCTTTGTCTGTATAAGACCACAAATGTTTGAATTAACTAACTAGAGTGGATAATGGGCCCTCCATGCATTGCCTTTTGGAAATTTCTCTCTTGCATGTTTTCTTTTAGCACATCCTTCACAAACTTCCTTGTTCTCTTCAACCTTAGGTAAACCAGAAACTAATGCTTTTGATGTTAGAATCTTCAAACTATGAAAATTTAAAGGCCCATATCTGAGATGCCACAACCAACTTGTATCCTCATATGCCATATTAACAAGGTTCTTGTTATGTTCACCAAACTTCAATGGAAACATCCTATTCTTTGTCATAGGCACAACTGTTACCAACCTATTTCCTTGATTCTTATCATAAATTATACATTATTGATTTTCAAATACAACATTATAATTCTTCTCACATAATTGTCCAACACTCAACAAATTATGCTTTAAATTTGGAGTGTAATAAATGTCTTTAACACTCTTTATACCTTCTATTGTATGGACTTCCATATCTCCTTTTGTAGCAACCTCCAATGATTTGTCATCACCAAGTTTGATCGGATTTAAAACTTTCATCCATTATAGAAAAATGTTTTTCATTCCCTGACATGTGGTTAGAACATCCCGAATCTAAATACCAAATATCTTTAGAAATATTTTCAGCTTTGTCATAAGATAAAATAAATTATCTAGAGGATTCTCATCACCTTCTTGAGCATAATGAACGATTTTACCATTATTAACTTCTTTTAATATACACTCATAATTAAAGTGGCCATACCTATTACAATGATAACACTCGATATTTCTTTTATCAAATCAGCCTCTACCTCTTCCTCTGAAACCACCTCTTGCTTGAAAACCACCTCTGCCTCTATTTCCTCTTGAGTAATTCTAATTTTGACCTCTACCTTGGCCTTGATTACTTTTGATGATACTATTGGCATCTTCATTCTTTTTGACTTGTAATTTAGAGGAAAAAACTTTCTCATCACTTTCTCCAAATGAATCTCTCAATCTTTCTTCATGAGACATCAAAGATCCAACTAGATGATCAAATTGAAGGATAGACAAATTCCAGCTTTCTTTTATGATTATGGCAACATGGTTCCACCTTGGTGTGTGAGTCCTCAACACCTTTTTTATCACAACCTCATTGTTCACAATTTCACCAAGTGTATCCATCTTATTGACCACATCTTTTACTCTGACACAATAGGTACTCACACTTTCAGCTCCTTGCATCTTTAAATTCTTGAATTCTCTCTTCAATGTCTGTAACTTGACAAATTTGACTTGATAACTACCTTGGTAAGCTTCTTTTAGAGTCTTCCAAGCATCCTCTACTGTATTTGCTCCTGTAATTCATGGAAATAGGCTCTTATTTAGATCTATTTGAATATGAAATAAGGCTTTAGCATTCTTCTTCTTAGCCTCCTTCTTAGCTATTTTATCATTAGCTGTAAGGGCATTCCAATCAGCTGGCTCTGCATTATCTGATTCAATAATCTCTCACAAATTTTTTCCTATCAAAAAAATCATCATTTTGATACACCAATAATCATACTCATTTCCATCAAATTCTAGAATGGGCAAAGAGTTAGAATTTGACATGATAAATTTTTGGCAAAATTCCAACTACTAAATCTTTAATCCAAAAGAAAAATACCTGCTCTAATACCAAATATAGAATTTTTAAATAAAATTAAATCATAGCCAAATATATTCAATATTCATAATACAAAAGAGATAAAAGTTGCAAAATAAATAAAAAAATACTTCTTCAAAAATTTGGAATCATTCCCTTCTTCTTGAAAATAAAGATCAATTACAATGTATTAATAAAATTGCATGTGAACATGCTTTTCTAATTATTGAATAAAATATTTTAAATTTATCTAAATAATAATTTGCATGTAATAGCAACTAAAACTAACTCTAGCCTTTTTAAGGCTTTATTTTTAAAAAAAAATATATTAACTAAAAATTAACTGTATAAATTTATCTCCACAAAAAATTGTTCATGCAAACTAAATTTACACTAATAGTCTAAAAATAGAACTGAGTGAACTGCACTTCAACATCACTTTTCAACATCCTTTTCTAGATTATTCTCATCTAGAAGCTTCTCAGCTCTCTCGAGATATATTAACCCTTCTATCAAATAACCCCAAATATATTAACCCTTCTATCAAATAACCAAACCATCCCTCTCAAACCAATCTAGTGGCTATATAGTCTGTAATACTGTTAATAAATATTGTTTCTTTTTTCTATCATAGCATCATAACTAGGGTTTCTCCAATCCCTCTAAATTTCTCATCCCAAGTTGCTACCTACATCTCTCCTCTGCCACAGCTAACAGTGTTAAATTAGATTTTTTCTCTTTCCATAAACAAAAATTGCTTTTGTTGCTCCATTTCAAAACAATCATTCCAGTTGGGGGTCTATCTACGAAGTAGAGGAAGGAATAAAAATTGATGAGGAGAGGAGGATGCTGCCATGAACAAATCTTCTTCAGGTGTGTAAGTGGGGATTTCAGCCAAGATTTGAGGATTATTTATTTTTTAGGGCAGCGAAATCCTTTTATGCACTTCTATTTTTTGATATCTTGAAAAGTATGGATAACTTCTGTCTTCTAATTTGGCCATCTTGGATTAGAGTAGGCTCCATATAAAATTTCTTTTAGTGGTGAATGGGCATGCTAAAGTCTGGAAAAGTTGATGAATTTTTTTTCAAGAGATAAAATATTTTTTTCCAAAGGTATTTATAAATTATTTTGCCTACATTTTAATAAGGGTATTTTTGAAAATTTAAAGTAGCCATATACACATATATTAAAGATAAGTTATTTGTATTTATTGTTTAAGATATTTATTAATAATGGAGATTAGTGAAATTCTATTGCTAGAAAATAAGTTGAATGGAAAAATTTATTATGATTAGGTCTTACATTTGGAAGTGTTTCTAACCTTTAAGAATTGCTATAAGTTTGTTGTTGATGTTGAGAAATGGACTAAAATTGCTAGTGAAAATAAAGATAGTGGGGACAAGCGAGACAATATGGTAGTGGCATGGATAAAATTGATGCTTTCCAATAAAGTCTTTCAACAAGTTTGAAATGAAATAAGTGGGGTTAAGGTATGGAGTAATCTAAAGAAAAATATGAAAATTTAGGTGATATATAGATCTTGACTCTTACTACAAAATCATATAATATAGGATTATCAAAATTAAAAGAGGTAGTGCATCACCTAATGAAAGTAAAGGAAAAGAAGAATGAGTTTGTTTCTCTTGGAAATAACATAAATGATAAATATTTTGTGAAAATAATTTTGTAAATTCTTCTTAGATCATATCAATTATTATAAGGGGTTTAGGTAATATAGGTAACCTAACTACCATTATATTTGAAGAGTTATGTGCTAAACTTATATATTAAGAAAAAAAGTTAGTTAAGAAAAAAGAGAGGTCAAATAATGATACCCAATATTTTATGATGAGAGGAAAGCCTAGCCACAAAAACTTTCATGACAAGCTAAGAGAGATAAATTGGAGGCAAGACACCGGGTATGATTCCTCTAAGGGTCTCAATTATATAAAAAAAAGCATAAAACCAAATTCAACTATAGTAGTAAATTAGGTCATCATGAAAATAAATGTTATAAGAAACTAAATGATTCAAAAGAGAAGTTAAGGAAATATGTAAATATGGTTGACTTTAAAAGTAATGCTCTATTTATGACTTTTAAAGAAAATAGTTCTTATAAGGATGATTGGGTCATTGATTCTAGTGTTACACAACATATATCTCACAATGAAGAGAAATTTGAAGCATTTAGAAGTGATAGCAGTAAATGAAATTAGGGAATAATAGTGGATTAGAAATTAAAGGAACTGAGAATATTCATGTTGACAACGGTATATTAAAAAATGTGAAGTTAGTTTGATATTAAAAACCTAATCTTCTTTCTACTTCTCAAATTGCAAATCAAGGATACAAGATATAATTCTACAATGATAAGTGTTTAATCAAAGATGTAAACGACAACTTTAGAGTCAATTCAATTGGAAAAATTGAGAACAAATTAAATACAAGTTTCAAGAATTTACTTCAAAGTGTAAAGATACTTATGTGTGTAGCATTGTAAAATATACTGAAGAAGAGTGAGACATTTGTTAAGTTCAATGAATTTAAGGCCCTAGTTGAAAAACAAAATGGAAGACACTTAAATATAATAAGAACCTATAGGGGCATAAAATATATAAACAATGCCTTCATGACATTTTGTAAATAAAATAGTATAAATAAAAAGTCTATAGTTGCCTACACACCTTAACAAAATGGGGTTGTAGAGAGAAAGAATATAACTCTAATAGAAATGGCTAGAAGCATGCTATATTTTAAAAAGAAAAGTAATATTAAATATTGGGCTGAAGTAATCATACAGTTTCATATAAACAATCATATCATTGCATAAATTTTAAACAGGAGTCCAACTAAAGCAATAACGAATAAAACCCTTGAACAAATTTGGAGTGGTAGAAAGCTTATTATCTTTCACTTTCATATTTTTGGTTGATATACTTCTACTTATATTCTTGTTAAGAAAAGAAAAAATCTAGATAAGAAAAATGAAAAATACATGATGATCGGATATAGTGAGGAATCAAAAGCTTATAGGTTATGTAATCCTAAAATAGGTTAACTTTATGTCAAAAAAAATGTGTGCTTTGATGAGTATAATAAAAATGATAATGTCCCTAAACAATCTTCACTTTCAATTCTAATCAAGGAGGTTGAACTTATTGATACTAATGATTCAAATGAAGATTTGTCTTCATCTAGAGGAGGAGCTCAAAGTCAAATAGAAGCATCAAGTGAAATCAATGGAAGGAACATTGAAAAGACAAGGAGTATTTAAGAAATATATCAACAAGGCCATAAGAATTTGTTTGCTAACTACACTCTTATAACTAGAGTGATGCAGGAGGATGCTCCAAGAACATATGAAGAAGCAAAAGAAAAAGCTAAATGGGATGAAACTATGCAAGATGAATATGATTCTCTAATGAAAAATGACACTAGGGAGTTGTGTGTTCTTCCAAAATATAATAATTTAGTTGGTTGTAAGTAAACATATAAGACAAATTTTAGATCAAATGGAGAAGTGAAGAACCACAAAGCAAGGTTGGTGGCTAAAGGATTCTCATAAAAAGAAGGTATTGATTTTACTGAAAATTTTACTCCTTGTAACATTCCCACTGGGATCTACCTAGAAAAACCTGATTTAAAAAAAATTAAAAAATTAAACACATATACTTTAAATAGATTACAACACAATAATTTAATTAATGATCATATAAAATAATCTAAGCGTGATAACTATAAATAAATCATACTCAATCATACATCATTGATCACTATCATCATAATAAATAAATTACACACACACACACACACACACACACACACACACACACACACACACACACACACACACACATGTATAGAAAGTAATTACAATTATCCAATCACGACTATTACACAATTATAGCCACTACTATCAATGTGCAATAAGTAATTACAACTCATGATGATAATTTTTTAATAGTAAATAAAATATAATGTACATATATGAGATACATGACTCCATGGATCATAAATTCCCTGAACTCTAGTACTACAACAAAATCAAGTGTCATCTCAAAAGTAGTATTGTTATGGGGAGAGAGAGCATTATTTGAGTGCTTTTCCACACCAATCATTGACCAACATTCCCCCATA
>JARHVA010003040.1:2140000-2202006 GCA_037957365.1 Torreya grandis | reverse complement strand
TCTTAGGATAGTTTATGCATCTTCAAGTCAATTTTGGCTCTATTTGATACCAAAAAATGTCAAATTTGTCCTTATTAACATTCATTATAATTATTTATATATTAAAAAAAATTAATTCACTTATTCTGGATATTTAGACCTATAATTACTTGGCCACCATTAATGGAGAATGGCCATTTTACTTAAAACCCTCAAAACTTCATTGGACCTTGATGAAGGTAAAATAATTATTAAAATTTATTCTCCTATAATAATTTTACTTGTTATAACTCTCTTAGGCATCTCAATCACTCCCCAACACTTCATTTCATGATTGAGGCTCTTATTAGCCCTATCTCTTGGTAGCCATGTTTTTATGCAAAGCTCCTTAACCTGAGCAATCTAGAAGTGACCTAGAAAAATTGAGAATATATTTGAAAAATTATTTGTATAATTCATCTATTTTATTAATTTAATGACCCAAATCCCAAGGTAAGAGTGCACTTATTCTAGCCTTTTCTCTCTCTAATTAGGCCTCTTTTAGGCTTGTGATCTCCAAGATTGAATTTTGGCCTTTTTGAGAGCTTGAATGTATGTAAAATATTTAAAAGTGTTTAATTAAATTTAAGGGAGATATAATTATACTCCATGTCAAATTTTTAAGCTTAATTTATTGCACAAATGTGAAAACCAAGAAATGGCCTTCTTAGGCTAGGCCTGCTAACACTACCTTACAATGACTTTCTCCTCGTATGTTTCTCCTAGATTATTTTCCTCTTATATAATGATTGATAAATATTATCCATAATGTTATATACATTTAATTTTTTTATATTGTTTCTTTGATGATTAGTGCTCAAACAATGGCATAAAATTGTCTTATCTCCCACTTGTAGCAATAAGGCTTTCCTTACTCGAGGTGATCTCCACACCTAAATATGATTTTAGTGGCATAAATTAAGACATGGGGAAAATAAAAAATACTTTAAAATTATTATTGACTCACCCCATGACCAAATATGGCCAAAACCCACACCATTATGCCTCTAAGAAGACCAAACCTACACCTTCTCTCACTTAAACTCTTTCCCTCCACTCCAAATGCTTTGTAATGATTTAAAATATGATTAATTTTTATAAATATTCCAAATAGAGGAAAAATAAGTAAAAACCAAATTTAATTATTTAAAAATTCCCACTTAATCTTTAAAATTTCTATTTAAAGGCTCTACAAGTGACTTAAAGCACTTTAGGTGGTTTTTGGGCACTTTTGCTTGAAATGACCTTAATCTTTGCTCATTGAAGGATACCATTACATTATCATCATATTATTCACCTCATATAATAAGACCTATCACTATATAGGGAAAAAAAATATTATAGGCCAATAGGACACTTAAATTAGAATAGGTGTACTTATGTTGACATAGGTATCTTTTCAGGATGTAAGTGTTCAAGGAGATGGAAAATAGGTACAAGATAAAAACTTTTAGAGGAATAATATAATCAAGTTTTAATTATTCAAGGAAATATAAAATTCTTATGTCATCAAAATAATACTAATTTCACTAATGTATAGGCCAAGGGGCACAAGAAAGAATAAACTTGAGATTTTTAAAAAAGAGGGAAATGTCTAGATTGGATAGGAACAAGCAAGGTCTGAGTTTTCCATGTTTACAATATTGACATGATATATATTTCATAAATATCATATACTGAGGTGATATATAATATAAAGTAAAGGAATACATACCTGGATGTGTATAACACACCTTACCTTTATTTGATGCCAACTTTAGTGTTTTGACATTGATTGACCTATAACCAAGAGCGTGCTACATTATATATAATATTAAATTAAAAGCATTGAAATTATTGAAATTAACAGAGATAAAGGTTTATGATTACACATGTGTATTGATTTAATCATCTCTCCTTTTGGCTATTTCACTTGAAAAAAGTATCATCTATGAATCACTAAAATTTATATTAGGGAAAATATAAATATGAAAAGTGCATATATATAACGAGAGAGAGAGAGAGAGAGAGAGAGAGAGAGAGAGAGAGAGAGAGAGAGAGAGAGAGAGAGAGAGAGAGAGAGAGAGAGAGAGAGAGAGAGAGAGAGAGAGAGAGAGAGAGAGAGAAGGATCATGTCCCAACCTTGGACAAAAGTTATATTTCACCTAGAAATTGAGATTAGCTCAACCATTTAACCAAATCATACTTATAACCTAGTGAGTGTGAGTGAACCAAGTCAACTCACTCAAACTCATGAGGATGGATGATACAATAAAATCTAACCTAAAAAATTGGAAAGATTGAGTGGTTTAACCACCTCAACCATACAAAAAAATTAACCGACTGTTGTAGTAGATTAGATGAATATAGTTTGTAAAAGTCCAATATGGTAGGGGATGTTAGTGCCTATAAGTATTCTAAATCTAAAATTTATTTGATTTTAAAATATTAGACAAAAATTTCATATCATATTCACCTTAGATATGTATCATACTAAAATTGTATATAACAATGATACTAATGTATAGAGTTTTGCATAAATGTGTATTTGAATCATATAATTATACAATTTGGCCAATTTTAAACTATGTAAGTGTGGATAAAATGCTTCCAAAGCATGCCCCCACTATAATATGAAAATAAAAGTTGATATAAGTGCCAATGTGGAGGACATGTTTCTAAAACATGACCGTACTAGAATATGTAAATATTGAATACTATGTGTGGAGAACATGTTTCCAAAACATGATCCCATTAAATATAAGACTATGAAAATATGGAAGACATGCCTATATAGAATTCCCCCTATTGAATAATAAGTGTCGAGAACATGTTTCCAAAACATGATCCCATTAAATCTAAGACTATGAACATATGGAAGCCATGCCTATATGACATGCCCCCTATTGAATATAAAACTATGAATGTGTAAAATCCATGCCTCTATGATATACCCCCATTGATATGCCCCCCATTTTAGGTGAGGGAAGATATAAATTGGTAGTCACCTTACCTCAAAAATATAAGATAAACATATGACTGTGAATGAACCATGTATTATTTAAGAGAACATGTCTAGGTAAATTTATTATTACAGTAAATAGAATATGATAACTTTAAGGCCTAAGATGCATGATAAATATCATGGAAACATATAGATAGTAGTAGTACAAGTTCAAGAAGTTATAAACCACATATTAAAGGGCACTCAAACACAAATCAAAATAAAATGGTCTAAGGATACCAAAAATAATGGGCATGATTAAATGCCACACAAGTGAATGGATAAGACTAAATCAAATGTCTACATTATTAAGAATGACATATTAAAATTTCCATACAATAAAAAATGATATATTCAAATTTCAAAGAGGCAAACAAAGGCATGGGGACCACAAACAATGTAGTGTATTAAAATTCTCAACAAACAAACTAATAACAAGGAAAGAAACTCAAGTAAGTGCATAAATGAAAACATAAATAACCAACATAAATATATCATAGTAGCCCATGGATCAAATGTTTTAGCAAAAAATGTAAATTACATATCATATAATGTTCATTGTGAATTATATAAGCATGTATAAAGGCATCTATAAATACATATGTAAGCTTAAACATGATAATGCAAAATCGTCATAGAATGATATAACTTGGATGTATCATGATCAAATAAGGTGGATGTCCCCAACATCCTAGTGATATGAGGAGATGGAAGGTCCAACATCTAAAAGTGCATAGATCATGTATCTATGTATACATGTATCAAACTTCAATAGAATCATGAAACATGTGTATGTAGAAGTAACTAATATGTTATCCATCAACATGAAACTAATACATATATTCCAAGGAGCCAATAGAATGTGTTGATGTAAAAAATATTTTTGGATTTTTTTATTTTTAATTTTGGTCTATTTGGAATATGTGAAGACACTAGCTTATTATCTCATCCAATAGATGTTCATAGGTATCTCCCCACTCCTTACATGGTTCCATAAACTTGTGTTACTACCCAGGAACATGCATATGTGGAATATTTATCACTATAGTATATGAGATGCTCTGCATATGTATGATGGGAATTTGTGGTCATGAAGAAATAGTAGGATTAAGAGGGGTTCATGGAACCCATCATTGAGTCCTTTATGATTTATTTGGAATAATATTGATAGGAATATGTGTAGGGGCTCTAGATATCTAAATATGGTGTGTAGTACATGATGATTCCATTAAATCTATTGTATGTCTCTAATATAAAGGATTCTCAAGTACTAGCCACCTAGTAAAGGGGATTGACTATTGCATATCCTTTTTACAATGGATTAACCTTAATATACTTTATAAATAGCTATCTGGTTATAAATTTCTCTTGTTTAAGAGAATGCTCATATGGAACTCCAAAAATTTTAATTACCCTATTGGCATGAATTTATTTAAGACACCCATTTATTGTAAAAGGTTTTATTTGAAGATTATGTATCCAATGGAATCCAAATAACATATAAAATACACTTTTGGAAAGTATAAATGAAAAGGTATTAACCACATGTGTGGGACCCACCTATAAAGGTTGTCTAATTTCACCAAGAACCTATTATAAGATATCATCAAATGCTCTAATTTATTTGGTATAAGGTTGTAAATCATGATGAATATAACCCAAGTGTATAGGTAATGTCATGGTGAAAATATTTTCACTTTTTCATATAGGTTGATGATTAAGGTATTCTTGAATCAATAAAGAATGAAGATTAGAGTAATCATCCTCACTCTCACTATCATCAAAATTAATATAATATCTCTAAACCACATGAGGTTTATGTTGTGTATAGGTGCTAATAATATCATCAAGTGGGTGTGTATAGTGTGATGGAGGAGGATATGTCTTAAATACTGTTTGCACTTGTACATCCTTTTTAGAATGGTCTTATAAAGGATTTTTAAAGATCTTTTATTTTTAGTGATCACTAGGCTATAAGCTTGACTCCTTTGGAGGATCATCAAATTTAATCTTTTGGTCATCGATAAGGTCTTGGATCTTATTATTCAAGGTAAAACATATGTTTGTAGAATTAATAGGGCCTTGGTTATAGTCATAATAACAATTATAACATACCCTTGGGGTGTATGTCTACTTATATCAATGTCTATAACATAAGGGAAAGTTATAATCTAACACTCCACTAACTATGTGAGTACTTAATTTGGATACTCAAGTAATCATGTGAACTATCTCCTTAATGTATTAGATAAAAAAGACTAATTAGGCTACTATGAAATTGCATTAAACATGGTGGTTTTTTCATAAAACCAACTCAAATCATATTCTTTGAGGCTCCTTATAAATAATTTGGTCAAAATCCTATCATTAGAAGAATAATCAAGACATGCCACATATAAATATCAAAGATGTTACTCAGGGTCACCCTTACCATCATAAAATTGAAACTTAGGTGGAAAAAAACTAGTTGTCAAATGGTGATAATATATCTCAAGTGAAATAGGGTTATGCAACACATCTTGGGAACCAATAGCATGAAGTTAATTTAAATCTTTTTATTTAATGTTTGTAACCTTATCCTCCAAGGTATTTATAACTTGAAGGATTTTTTAAACTATATAACCATTAGGGTTTATATTAGTAATCTGATTACAATCACCAAAGGGAATGCAATCATGTTTTGAGTAGTAATAGTCATTGAAATGGTTATTTTAGTTGAAATAATTAGTAATTCCATGGTTGATGTAGTAATAGTGTTTTCAATAAATAAAGGTTGGAAGACATAATCTATGCCTCCACTAGATATAGGTATATTGATTGGTATGGAACCAATTATATTTCTTTTTAAGGACTAACCATCACTAGGTGAATAAGCCTTAGCCTTATCATGTTTACTTATCTCATCTCTCGTAATATACAAAAATGCAGTCATTAAGCCCTTATTATTATTGGGATGTGTGATCAATGATTCTTTATCTTTCATTTGAAATAAAATTTTTGGATTAACATTTTCCAATGATTTTAAAAATGAAAAATCAATAATTTTATAAAAGTAAAATAATAAAAAAACATGAAACACAAAACCCTAAACTATCTAGGGTTTTGATCTCAATGGTCAAGCTTACCAAATATTCAACTTTTAATTTGATAAGGATCCTAATTTAGGTAGATAAGGTTAAAAATATATTAATGAATAATCATAAGGGTGATTAAGATATCTATATCATAGGAATTAATTTTAAAACATAGATAAAACATATACTAAATTTATTATGTTGAGATATGCTAAAAATGGAAAGTATAGCTATGATAGATATTTTAATAATAATGAAAATAAGATACTTAAATGGTTTTTATGATAATAAAAATCTAGATTTTGAATAGGCAAGAATCATATTGAAATAATATTCTATAATAATGACCAAATTTTGAATTAAGTGTCTATATCTATTGAAACTTGCATCAACCTATGATGGTCTCTTTAGGTATTTGTTAGGTGATTTCAGAATGAGTGGTCATGCATGTATACCCCTCCTATTAGGAGAATATCTCACATAATATCACTTATATTGACCATTACGATACATTTAATTTGTAAATTAATTGAATTTAGTGTACTATACACTTGCATTGGAACAATACACCTACATCGACACAAGTGTATATCCAAGATGTAAGTGTCTAGGGAGTAGCAAAATAGGTATATACTCAAAACTTGTAGAGGCATATGATAAGTAGGTTTTGAAAATTCTTCACAATATAAAAAGGCCTACATCATCAACAAAATATTGGTTAGACTAAGAGGTAGGCCAAGGGGAATAAGAGAGAGTATATATGTGTCTTACAAAAGTGAGAAAGGTCTAAAACTAAGAGGAACAACCAAAGTTGAGTTTTCTAACTATAATCTTGATATACCTTTTTTTATATTTATGACCCATTTATAAGATATGTCTCCTAATTCCTCACCAAAAAATGTAGGTGGGGGTAGATTTTTAAGCTCCGTAATGATTAGATCTACCATTTTTACTGATACTTCTTAGAGTTTTTACACTTATTCTTATCCAACTTCTAATTAATGATTTTTTCCCTATGAAGCACCCTCAAGAGTATTGAATCTATGTTCTTTATTTTTAATATTACCTTGAATAGAATTTAGGACTATCAATATTCTATTAAGGACTTCTTTATTATTAGTCAAGTCATCCCAAACTACATTATCATTAGGGGCTTCACTTTTGTCACTATCATGGTGTAAGAGAGGTTTAGTTCTATTTTGATTTAGGTTTTGAGATGCAAGGTTTGTACCTCTAGTTTTACCTTAACCTTGAAATCTACCTTTTAATATCAACCTATCAATACTTTGATCATTATCAATGAGATTATTTCTAGCTCTGGTCTTAACCATTTTCTTGACGAGTCAAAAAAAATAGTCTCTTAGGTAGTATTTAGAAAATTAAACCATTCTAGAGTCTTATTTAGACTATTATTTATGATTTTATGATACTATCACAAACTTTGATACCAAGTGAAATGACCCCCAAAACACATTGAGTGTCATTTCATTTAAAGTGGAACCATGAATATGGTTAACTAGACATAGTTTATTTTTTTGTAACATAACCACAAACCTATAACCAAATTTACATACATGTAACCCCTAATTAGGGTAATTACCACTATAAAATATATTAGGAGTATTATTTCCCTATGAAATTTTCATGTAGTTTGGGTTGTATCGATGTGCATCCCATACAATAATCTCAAAACTATATGGGGTTGAATACCTTTCCAATAGGACCACCTAGGTGTTGTTATCCTACATAAGAGATTCACATCTACTAAAGTTTGGGTATTTATTGGGTTAGTTTATCTACCTCTTATTCATACTTGTGATTCTTAGGTTAGTAATAATATTTTATTGTTAGGGATAAGTCAAAACTAATAGGAATTTATTTATTATTCCCAAGTTAAAGAGTTACAACATTATTTTATAATCCATGATTCATAATATAGAAGTGCCATTATTCATTTTGAATCAATCAATGATGTTCATCTGAAAAGTTATAAAAATGGAATTATACCTATAAAATACCTAAAATTATAATAGGAAATTATGAATTTTATGTAAGTAAAGAGCCCATTATAGTATTATCCTTAATTATATCATTATATCATGATTTATAAGGTTTTACTGATCATTGTACTATTTGATTTCACTTATCATTTTTTATAAAATAATTTACCACTATGATCTAATAAGCTACCATTACTCTTTTCAAGGATCAATGCCATCACATATGTGAGCATCATACCATTAACCAATATTGCTTGACTCATTCTCGTAGTAACCTTGAACCATCCTATAGGTAAGTATTAGAGTTCAATCTATAAATTACTATCTACTTGTCACTTGGTCATTATTATAAGAACCAATTATAGTGTATGATTAAATTTTAACCAGTAATAAAATTACATCACTTAACCTTCATCCATAGAATTATAAATCCTTTGTTCTATTCATTAGTTTCCACAATTTGTCCTTATAAGAGCATGAAAACCATTTACACTAACAATTTATTGTAATTATTTAATGGTCATCATATTCAATAAAAACCATTAAACAAGCTTATTCAACTTTTAAGGCAAAGCATGTTTATAAAAAACTAGATTCTTAACTCAACTAATGCACTGATTACAACTATGGTTATTCTATGTAACTATTTAATTGACTTGTTCAAGGATCACAATTCTTGTGACTATTTTACTAATAAAATAGTTAATCTCTTGAATTAATAATAACTTCTAAATTTGAATATTATCATAAATATAATACAACCTTCTTAAATATAACTTGAGGTCATATTGACAACATGGTGTCAAATTATCACCATTTTTTAGTTTTTGAATAACCAACTAAAATTATGAACTAGGTTATAAAAACAATTTAATAATAAAAAAACTCTCTTTAGTTAATAATGAATTCATTCCCCCAAGTGAATCTTATTTTAAATATTCAATCAATCAAAATTTCCAATGCATCACTACATTTCCCACTTTGCATAAGAGAAGATAATTTTAATTCAAAAAAGGATACCATTTCCACTTCTTCAATTAATGATTAAATTTAATAAATAGGAGATCAATTCCCAATTTAAAATTTAAATGAAACATACCTAAACAATTATAATGAATTAGCCATATACATTTTGCCCCAAATAGAGATTGAGTAATTTTAGTGATGGATTCTAAACATAGAAATAATTATACAACTTATGCCACTCAAATTATCTCAACTTTTTGCATCAACATATAATTTAAAAAAATTTATACTTTGTTGTAACATTCCAAGGGAAGATCAAATGAACATACCATTTTAGAGACAACATAGTCTCTACACAGGTTTTTATTTGCTAACAATAATCTTAATCATGTCACAATGAGAATCTAAGTGAATCTATATAAAAATAAACTACATAGTCCTTCTTAAGCCATAAAATCAACCTATTTTTATGACCATAATAATTATTGTATATAAGTATAAAAATAGGCTAAATTATCATTTTTCCAACACTTAACAATGAACTTGATTAGTGAATTGTAGTATGTAATTACAAAAGTTTGTAACTTATGCAAGATATATATTTCCAAGCAATTATGATCACAAACTTGATCACCAAACATAAATTAAAACCTACATTAATAATATAATCACCAAATAACTATAATTTTAACTTATGTGCATTATACTAAAACCAAATTCCTTTTATACAACTAATCATGAGTTTACTAATTTACCCAATGAACTATTAACACTATAATGAGAAAATTTAAATATATATATTGTAATTTAAACTAGTAAGGCATTTAACTTTTCTATTCACTTAGATGTAAAAATTAAAGAGCATAACAAGTATGATCTAACAAATCAATAATATGATGGAAAAGAAAGTAATTTAATAATTGACTAATATTCATATAAACAATAGTATAAGGTATTATCATTTACTTTTATACATTAAAAAAATAATGTTTTTGTATTTATAAAACATGATACAGTAACGTAATATAATGAGTAATATTCCATATCAAAATAAAACAAATAAATAGTTGATCAAGATATTTTTCTCATGAACCATCCATCCCTAAGCCATCCTTCGAGGTCCCCAATAGGTGGTCCTTACCACCCCAAGCCTTTGTCTAAGAGGTGGATTCTAGATTTTACATCTTATAAAATGAGGACATGAGCAATAACAGATATGAAATCCATTACCAGAACTAAAAAAAATTACTCAACAAATAATAAAATTTAGAATTAAAAGATCAAGATTAAAACTTGACTTAAAACATAATCAACAATAGGTATATAAATATTAGAAACCTTTATCCTTCTCTAAAGTTTTCATTTGCATCGATTACATTTTAAATCAAACCTAGTTAACCTCCATAATTTGTTTAAGGTATGCCAATGGTAAAATAAAATAATCCAAAAATAATAGTAAGATAAATCATCACCTATAGCCATGAATAAAAATGCAACATTCACATACAAGTTGTATTCAAAACTAGTTAAATAAATCACCAATGAATTAAACATCTCACCCCTTCATGATATAACTAAGTGAATTCATTTAATCACCCATAAAATGGTGTGAAAATTTGATGGAATCACTATAACTAAAATTTATACAGTGGTATCGAATCCTTAAAATTAATTATAGGTAGATTATAATACCAAGGATCTAAATGTCTTGGTCAAATTTTCAATATCATAAACCAATTAAAGTGAGAATTTAAGTTACTAGATTGAATATACATATAAAAACAACTAAGCAAGCAAAGACAAAATCACCTAAATGGTGTAATAACATGTTAGGGTATAAATCCATTTTTTCTATTTAACCCAGCCACATCTAACAAGCAAAATAAATTTAAAAAAGAAACCCAAAACCTCATAAGCAATTAACAAAACAAAACCCATTAAATTTATATACACATCCTCTAAAAATTTTCCTTAATAATAAACCCCATTTTGAGAGCCAAAATGACTTGCACATGCAAAATAGCCAAATAAAATAGAGGCAAAAAAATATTTAATCTACCCATATTCCAGGTATTGATTATGAATTCAAAAATTGAGTTTTCAATACTAGGATTTAAGCCCAAGAATTTTAAATGGCTTGGTAACACAAAAATATAATAACCCATATGGTAAAATAAAGAATTATACATATTTAAATTGATTTGGGGGCATTTTTAGGTTTATCAAGAAGTCTTATGACTTCCTCATGAACTTGCAAACAATTATTTGATTGCATAACATAATATTGCAACAACTATTCGTTTCCTTTTTCTAAATTAATGCAACACTTGTGATTTGATTTTCCTTATAGTAATGAGATCGAGTTCTTATTTTTTTTACTTTCTGAAGAGATTGCTTGCTTCTTTCAGCACACCCAACCTTCTTTTGTGTCCAAGACACAAACTACTTTATTTTACCTCATCTCACTTTTTAGGGTTTTTGAGCCTATTTACTCACAACTACCACCATTTTTATTAGGGTTTTCTTCTTTCCCCCAATTATTTTCTCTTGTGCATCTCTCATCCAACTAGCATAGAAAATGCTATGGAAAAAAGTGTCAAATCCCCAAATTTTCCAAAACTAAAATAATGAAATAATTTACATCTTTAACCAATATATTTGGTCATGATAACTATTCTTTTATATTCAAATTCCCATGACCCCCTACTTAGGCCATTATTACCAAATCAAATTGTAGAAAAATAATAATTAGGGTCCTTCACTTAAAAAGTCAAAAGAATAAATAGGGTTGAATAACATCACCAAGGGGGGCCAAAAACCTTTTTTTTAAAAAATAATCCCATAACCAATGAAACATAAAAATGGATAAAAATAAGAGAACAATAAAATGAAATAAGTTAGGCAAAGTCCACACACCAATAGGAAAGGTTTAATTAAGATGATCAAAACCTAAAATAATAAAATAATAAAAGATGATAACAAGTGATGAAGAAACATACCTAATAGAGTATTATTTCTCAATGAATAATGGCTTATACATGATATCCTTTTTACCTATGTTGGTGCCACCTGACTACTCACTACTATGACCCATTTTTGCTCTAACTATTGGAGTCCACAACCAGCCTAGTTTCATGTACTTGTACCTATAAGCACAAGTATACATCATTAACACTTGAATAACATGATATTATCATAATCATATGACTAAACTAAGTAGTACAGAGTACAAGAATTAAATTAGAAATAATGTTGTAACCAAGATAGCTAGATCACATTATTGCAACATAAACTATAGTTGTAGTATTTAGTCAAGTATCCACTCAAATCAAATAAACATGTTCTAAATTATATTATAACATCATTAGTGCAGCACTATAAAAATATCATCTCTAAAAGTATAGTTAAATAATATAAAACTATGGTGAAAACATATAGTAGTCTATGAAATAAGGTATGTAAGCTAGATCATAATATCATTATTCCATTTGAATATATTTTTAAAATTTATGGCTTAGAGAACCAATTGGATGTGATTATTTAAGGCATTTTCATGTATGTCATTATAAAAACTAAACAATACCTACATTGTAAAAGTAGCATAGGATAGAGGATATCCAACTCTTTAGGATTCAAAATAGGTATCCAAATATATATAGTTGTGAACACTAAATCAAAAAACATTATTGTATATCACCCATGAATGCCATATTTTCATCTACACTCAATAAATGGTTTTCATGACCTCTTTATGCAAATCATGTGATTTCCCATTAAGTGTTTCCAAGTAGAGAACATAATTATAAACATGTGCATGTATAAAATAACAACACATGTATAAGAGAAAGAAATAAATATGTTACTATATTTATTGAAATAAATCGTACACATCAGATATAAAATTAAAAAATAAATCAATCCAAAATAATAAAATATAATTATTTACAAGAAAAGGAGGGGAAAATAACTATACAAAACCATTAAGTGGTTAGATACGTAGCCACCTTTTCAAAAATGATCGATTTGACTCATGAGGCATAAACATGTTTAGTAAAATTTACCAAGTATGTGGAATCAAGATTAAATCATAAGTACCATGCATATTGGGATGATTGTGGATGAATAGAGAAACAACATCTTAATATTTAAAAATAGTGCCATTGTAAATTCTCCATTCTTGTATGAGCATTCTTGAGTAGTATTAGACTTCTTCAATGTCTTATTTAATGATTTAAAATGAATTTGAATTATACATAAGACCTAAATCATAGATAAGTGTGTCTTATATCCCTTATTTATTTGAAAATAAATAGGAATGTAATCTATAATGGATTGATATAATTTTTATTTTTTTAAAACTCTGCCCATGGTGGAGATAAATTCATAAGTTAATGAATCAATCTCGTCATATTCATCAATTATTCTACTTTAATAATTTCCATTTCACTTGATATTAATATCATATACCATTCTTTTTTCTTCGTCTTCACATCTTCTTTGATTTCAACCTTTACAAGACTATGATCTTAAAAATGTGTTGGCTTGATTTATTTTCCTTTATATCCTCTAGAGAATTATTTTACAGTGGGATATGAAAAGTAAGCACTAATAAAATATTCAATTTTGACTTATAATAGATATTATTCTTTACATTAAATTATTTAAATGTTAACCTATCTTTTAAAAATTAAAACATCACATTCTATATTGTTGTCCTTTTCTATTTGTGTTTCAGTAAATTATCCCTCAAATAATTCATTTTCACATAGGACTGTGACATTTGATAAATCTTTTAAAACAAGTAGAACCTTCTCTTCCTTACCAATGGGTAAGAATTTTAAAATCAATCACTTTTTCCTCCAATTATTCACTTTCTTTGAATGTTTTAAAATAAAACAGTCATATAGAGTGAGGAGCATTTTCTCTTCTTATTTATTAACATTTCAACATGCTTGATAAAAGATTTAATTTAAAAATCTATGTTGTAAATTTTGAGGGCTATTAATTATATCAGGTTACACTACTTTTCTAGCACTTAATGAATTTGTATCACCTTTTAAAAAAATGAACATCCTCAACGAGATCATGTAATATAAAATTTCAATAACTTATTTTTATGTAGCTTTTATGTCATTTACTTTTTTACTCTTCAAGATAAATTTGATTTCTAAATGTAGAGAGATAATGAAGATACAAAGTTGGCTTTTAGTACTTGTTTTATCATCTTGAGGAATTAATATAAAAAATAATTGATGTGTGTTATGAATTATTTCATCTTCTCTTCTTATTTATTTTGTATTAGAATCCATTAGAAAATAATGCACACACATCCACAACTAGTTTTAATCTATTTAGGAACTTATTTTTCAATGAGGTCCATTTCATAATGTATCCATGTTCTAAATTTTATAATAATTTAGTTACAGTTCTAGTGAGAGTTTTAATAAAAATTATCACACAAACATATTCTTTAATAACTCCCAAAATGTCATAGGCTACTATGAAAGCATGTATATGATCATTTTAATCTAGATAATTTTATCTTAAAAGCTTTGAAAACTCTTCCTTGAATTTGAAGGCAACTCTTTCTATTTTTCCAAAGCCAAAGGACCAAAACATTTTTACCATAAGATAAGGATAACACTGAGGTTGGGATTAACCAATGTCATTTATTCATTCAAAAAAAATGTAGTCACTAGGTACTTGGTTTCAACTAAGTCACAGACATCCATTGTAGGGGAGGTATTAGAGGTATAGTCATTAATGGTGGGGGTGAATTATTGAGCCCAAATAATTCAAATTTAATTCCAAACCTTTCAAACTCTTTATCAATTACCACAAGTATTCATGAAGTATACACATCATCTATAGCAATGAACAAGAAAGATGATCAAGATCACACAAATAACACAAGATTAATGTGGGAAACTCTCATGGGTAATAAAACCCACTCTCAATCCTAAAAATACATGGACTACTTGTCCTATAAGATGATCACAAACATGAGATTGGTCAAGTCCTTTTGAATATAATTTAGTGAAACAACTATTCCACAAGGAGCACCTACCCCTAAAATGATCAAGTCTTTCTGACCACCTATTGGTCAAGTCCTTCTAACCCCAAACCTTGGTTAAGTCCTTATGACCTAAGGCCTTTATTGAAACCCCTATTTCACAAGGAGTAGCTTCCCATAAGGAAGATCAAGTCCTTTAGACCCTCCTATGAAATGAACACCTCCACCTTATAACTTATGTCTTCAAAACTTGATGATGGATCTCTAATTTTATAAACCCTACATAATCTCCTTCTCTATCTCATACAATCCTCTCACATAGGCATGCCATAATATATCTCCTTCACTCAAACTATCCTCATAAGCACACCTAGACCTATTCATATATCCTAAAATTGAAAGAACACTATTATAACATAAAAAAATATGACCTATAGGTCATATCCATAGTCAAAAAACTATTCTACTCATCAACTCATCCAATAGGCACACTACCTATCTTCTTTTCTTTGATTCAATACTAACTCTATACAAACAAGCCTAGAAATCATCTCCTTTGGTTTCACTATTTATAGAGATTTCATGAATAAAAACTTCATGGTCAGCCAATAGACTTGAATTTACCCTTAACTATTATCTCAAAAAAAAAGTGGCTCAATATAATCCACAAAGGTTGCCCATACCATTCATGGGTCACCCTTAAACAACAAACACTTTCAATTAGGCCATGTTAGACCCTATAGGTCTCATGGAGACCTATTCACTCCATTATCACAACAATGAGAAAAATATAAACATAAGACCAATTAAAAATTCATAGGTCCATTCTTCATGACCCATTAGTCATATTTGAAAGATCACATTCATCTCTACTCATATCTATGTATGCTCAATCAACTAAGACATTGACCTGGTGTATAGGAACATCATGAATGACTAAATAATCAAGTTATTAAGCATTGATGATACTTAAGTTAGATTTATCACACCTAAAAAAACCATAAAAATCATACACAATGAGTCCATAATAATTTATAATATCTAGGACATCATTAAACATTTGAACGTCATCAAAACAAGCACACATATCCGTCTTGGGTTACTTGCAAAACATAGTCAAACACATAATCAAATTTGGAGCTTAATATGTTTGATTGTGGATACATTCAAACCTTATAACTAGGTCCATTATATGAACCATAGAGTCTTATTCAAATTTTATTTTTATGTTACCTTTGAATTTGTCTTGGATCAAAAGTTATGGACAAAATACAAAGCACTAGTTTTCCCCTTTGAAAAATTCAAATATTCAAATGTTAACAGTCATAGTTAAACCCTAGACACTATGTTATCATCTCATGTCATAATTTCTTAGATTAATAGTGCACCAGTGATCCTATTTTAAGGATATTAATATTTAATGATGTTAAAATTTGAATAGGTTGACCACTTTGACTCCCCTCATGTCAGCTATCCCAATCACATGATTAAATGTGAACCATTAGATCCTTATCCTTTACCTTTGCTCAGCATTAAAACTCAAAAAATTCTTACCATCTCACTAATTCCTAAAATATTGGATAAAATGTAATATTTTGATATCTTTGAGACTTTCTCAAACAATACCTTTTGCAAAATTGTCTAATTAAAGGAACCACTGCAATATGCCTATAAGGCCAACTTTGGATAAATATATCTTTTACTACGCTCAAATAAATTTTCTAAAATTTTCACCATATGATAATAATTCATAGGGAATTATAAAAATGTGTCAAAATACTCCTTAAAACTTCACACACATGAGATATAAATCCATTAATATACTAACTAAAAATTTTCTATCACAGAGCCAACTATGTGTAGAACTACCTAGAAGGCTAACTTTGCACACAAATATATTCTAATGTGATTTATCGCATGACCTAAAACTTAGTGAATATAAACTATAAAAAAAATGGACAAAAACATATGACTAAATCATTTTTAAAATTCCATATGTGTGAAATATGACTACATCAAAATGACTACTCAACTTTTCTTACCTCCTACAAATTTGGCTATGGGAAAACATTATCAAACTACCTACAAGCCTAACTTTGCACTTACATATATTTTTTAATTATTAGTGAAATGAACTAAGATTTAAAAAATAATATCTTATCTCATATGTTAATTCATCCATATATAAATCTTCTTCTTAAACTTTCATATGTGTGAGATACGACATCACCAAACTGATTACTTGACTCATGGTAACATAGAAAGCACTATCAAAATGCTTGGCAGCCCAAATTTACACACATATATTTGGTTAAAATTCAATGAAGAAATTGAGATATATAACCTATAAACTTGGGACTAATTTGATCATAATTGTATGACCAACTCCCCCTGACTCATCCACATGTGGTAATTATGATGTCATCAAACTGCCTACTCAGATTTTCTACCACTGGACCCAAAATGTCTAGATGAAAACTATGGACTACTAGATGAATTAAACTTATGAAAAAAATATATATAATCACCCTTTTCCTTTAATATGATCTCTTTCATATGCTTAATATTTTAGACTCATCCCTAATCATCTCTAAATAGTCAAACTTTGAAGATCAACAAGCCAACTTCAATCACACTAGGAAAAGCACATTGCACACTTTGTCATTATCACTCAGACTATCAAGTCACTTAATCCACTGAAATGGACACCCATATGACATCACCATGACATCATTGACAACTCTCCAATAATTTCCCCCCTTTTTATTGATGTCAACACCCATCATGTATCTCACCTTCCTTCTCTCTCGTCAAGTACACTCACCATAGGACCTTTCTCTCCCATTTTGACATAATGAAAAATAGGGCACCAAATAATCATAAGTACATGAAACTAATATCATTAGGATAAAACCATATTATAAAGATAGTACAAACTCCTCCTTAACTTGAGCTTACCTCTACTTGCCTTGATAACTTCCTCTTGTAATATGCCAATACGCTTTTTCAACCAATCACTAAAACCAATGAAGAAAAAACACAAAAAACCACTAAAATATGATATATCTCATCAATAAACATATGAAAGGGACTCCCCATAATATATATAAGCTATTTCATCTATTTATCATCTTCGTATCTCCGTACATCATGAAGAACTACCATATAGGCTTACTAGCCTTATATCTTAAGCTACCATAAGGACCACTAATATAACATCATGACACTCATAAAAAAATAAAAATGATATAAACAAACCTAATAAATATCCTTTAAATACTCACCTTCATATTTTTGACAAATTGAACATAAAGCACTCTCCTTCTAACTAGGCTTGTCTAGACTCCCTGTAACCCTACTTAGAACATGAAAAGCCCACAAATTTCATTATATGTATCTTCAAAAATTTAAACTTAATATATATATTATCTTGTGCAACATAATTCCTTCATAAACCTACTAGCCAATTATGCCTCCATCTTGACAAAAACATGAATAATTTGAAAACACAAAACTTAAGATCTATTTGTAGCTTTATTTGACAACCCATTTGACCCATTCAACCTATTAAGAATCATCAAACCTCAATTCACAAGGATAACCACTTTTCTAGTAGATTCCAAAATGCTAAAATCTCAAAACAAACAAGGTCAACACAACACCTTCTAGTCAATGCACACTCCTAAAAATTCTTACACTATTGGAAATAGACATCACACACTTTTGGACCAAGATTTTATCTTTCACACCATTGATAAATTATACATCCTATAACCCATTTTAGGTTTGCTTACTATTAAGTAAAAACTGATAAAATTGAGAGTACTCAAAAGTATCCAATTTGACTTCAACATACCTTCAGACCATAAAACCACCTAGATCATGATGGAATAAGATTAATAAACCTTTCTATGCAAAATTATCATCTAAAAAAATTAATAATCCTCTTTTTCCACATGAGGACCTTCAATCTACCCCTACATATTGACCATATATAATTATGACATCACTCTTGCATCACCATAACATATCTTCAACTTGGACACACTTGATCCAACTAAAAACACTCATCTCTAGCCTTTTAAGACCATGTGAAGAACACCAAAATAATAATTTAATCTCCACTAAAAGGATTTTCTTAAGAATCATAGATAGAGACATCCATTTCACCATAATGCTTTAAAACAAAGTGAACCTAGGAGTGTCACACATCTCCTTAGTAACCATTGGAATCCTCTTATATCTACAAGATTTCTTGATTTTGTTCTTATTCTTCTTAGTCTAAACTATGACAACTAGTTCATTTTATAAATAAATATCCTCATCTAATGTTGAATTAACAACACATGGAACAACTATGGATTCTTGACATTCCCTTTTAATTGAAGAATAAACCTTGTAGTTATGAACCTCATCACTAGGCACTGACAATTGATGTTATATACATGAAGTTTAATTAACAGTATCAAGATGTTCACTTGGATCCATAAATACCTCATAACTAGCTTCAACCAACACCTTGGTCTTCTCTTTGAGCTTGGTCTCTTTATTCACAACATGAGCAAATAATGAGACCTCTTGGCACTAATAAAATTTCATAGATTTCTCCAACATAACAAATAGATTACTTAGACCTAAAAACTCATAATGACTCAAACTTGTCACCATTGTATTTATGAGTTAACTTGCCTTCTTTCTTGTACTCTACAAGCCTGATTAAACCTACTATGTCTTGTAGTCCTTTGCTTGTAGAATCTATTAATTTGACCTCTATAATGACAATTGAAGAACACTATACCTTTAGCAAGAAACATATCTTTCCTTACCTTGTTTGGACATTTTTAAGAAAAATGTCCCTCATTAAGATAGTTGAAGCACTTAACATTCTTCAAACCTTTTGACTGATGACCCCCATCATAGTTCCATAGAAATTCATTTCTAATAGGTTTCTTACATTCTTTATCCCTCTAATCAAATTGATTACATGTGTAATAATAACCATTGAATATTACATACCTCATGGCATTAGGTTTTTTAATCTGATTTATCTTCAATCTATTTACACCATTATTTTTTGATTGGTTATTGAACTTCAAGGGATGAATCCCCTTACTCTCATTGACCTTCATGTCAAATTGATAATAATTTTTTAAATCTTCATTAAAAAAAAATCGAAATTTATCACTAGTAGAATTTTGACTATTTATAATATTATCCAGATCATTGGAACTCTTATCAAACTTTATGAATGATTTCACCTTGATTATAAACTTCTCTAACTCATCTTTAAAAAACTTATTTTTAGAAACATACCTTAAACATTCATCTTCTTTATCTTTTAGGATTGTAGATAGGATTTCTAATTGAAAACTGAGACGATTGACTATATATTCATGCACTGTAGTGTCTTCATTCATTCTTGCCTTGTACACAATAAATTTCTCCTCATAGTCTTTGAGTTGAGAATTCATCTTCTTCTTAATATTATTCTCAATCTTAATTTCTTCAAGAGAATTTATAATTGTAATATCATATTCCACATCATCTTCATCATCATCTAAATCACTCCAAGTAGACTCATTTTGGTGTGAGTAACTTCCATCCTCAACCATGAAGAGGGATTCATCTTCAATAGGACCATTATATTCATGATTACACTCTGAGTCACTATATTCACTCTCATCTAATGATCTATAGTCTTTATTGTTATAGATACTACTTTTATGCTTGAATAACTTCTTGTCATCATTATTTATGAAACCTTTCTTCCTATTATTAGACATATATGTCTTGTTGTATTCATCTTGGTCTTCATCATGATCTTTATCATCATTATTCTTATGCTTATGAGGGCACTTATTATCAAAATTTCCTATCCCTCCATAATTGAAGAATTTGAGGAGTAGTTTAGCCTTTTACTTGATTTAACTTGTTTTTAATTTCCTTGAAATCAAATCAATTATTTCATCCTCATATATATCATAAATTTCATCCTCCTTGTGTTTCTTACCTTGGATCTTCTTCTTTGTCTTCATTTTAGTCTTGAGAGATGCTTACTTCTTTAGTGGTATATCATCATTTACTCTCATCTCATAGGCAATAAGGGTGTCATGTGATTGACCCATCTTCAACTGAGTAAGATCATGACTTTATTATATATCAAATAATTTTGGATAAAAATTAAGGGATAGATACCTTAATACTTTTTTAACTACAGCATCCTATTCAAGGTTCTCTCCAAGACCTCTGATGATGTTCACAATCTCATCAACTCTCTATAGAAAGGATACCATATAATCTTAATCCTTCATTTTGAGATTTTTAAATTACCTTATATGAGTTTGTAACTTATAAATATTGACCTTCTAATCTCCTTCATAAATGATCTAAATTTTATTCCATAGCTCTTTAGTATATTTACAATGGATTACCTTGTTCAAATCAGTCTCTGTAAGACAAAAAGTGATGGAATTCATTACCTTAGAATTATTCTCAAATAAATTCTTATTTGTAGCGCTAAATGTAGGATTAGTAGGAGAAACATAACTATCCAAAATATATTTCCATACATCAAACCCTAGGGACATAATGTGTGTGCTCATCCTTATTCTCCAAAAGACATAATTAGATCCATTGAATATCAGTACTTGCTTAATAGATAAACCTCCTTAATTTTTATGAGTACCCATATTGTACTTAAGATCAACTTCAAGATGTCAAGCACTTAACAAAGGACCTACTGTGATACTAACTATTATAGGTGATATCACTGAGAAGGGGGTGAATTAGTGAACCTAGATAATTTAGCTTCAAATCCAAACCTTTCAAACTCTTGTTTAATTACCATAAGCATTCATGAAGCATACACATCATCTATAGAAATGAACAAGAAATATAATAAATATCACACACATAACACAATATCTATGTGGGAAACCATCTTGGGGAATAAACC
The DNA here is from genome assembly GCA_037957365.1 of Torreya grandis. NCBI lineage: Eukaryota > Viridiplantae > Streptophyta > Pinopsida > Cupressales > Taxaceae > Torreya > Torreya grandis. Next base: position 2,179,997 of record JARHVA010003040.1, on the reverse strand, counting down.
CCACTCTCAAGCCTACAAAAACATGGAATACTTATCCTATAAGATGATCACAAACATGAGACTAGTCATGTTTTTATTTCTATAATTTATTGAAACAACTATTCCACATGGAACACCTACCCCTAGGATGATCAAGTCCTTCTAACCAAATATTTTTCAAGTCTTTCTAACCCAAAGCCTTGGTCAATTCCTTCTAACTTGAGGCCATTAGTGAACCCCCTATTTCATAAGCAATGACTACCCCTAAGGAAGATAAAGTCCTTTAAACCTTCCTATCGAATGAACACCTCCACATTAAAACTAATGTCTTCAACACCTAATGATGAATATATGATTTTAAAACCACTTAAAAAATCCCTCTCTATATCATATAGGACTATCACTTAGGCATCCCATAACCTCTCTCCTTCACTCAAACTATCCTCACATGCACACTAAGACCACTTTACATATACTCAAACTATGAAATCACTATTATAACATCATAAAAATGACCTAAAATTCATACACATTGTTAAAAATATATTATTATTGTCAAATAATCTAATAGGTACACTACCTATCTTCTCTTCTTTGCTTCAATGCTCTCTCTCTATGCCAACAAGCCTAGAAACCATCTTCTTTGGTTTTACTATTTATAGAGATTTCATGAATAATAGCTTCATGGTTAGCCATTAGACTTAACTTAACCCTTAAATCTTATCTCACACCAAAACATGGCTTAATACAATCCACAAAGTTTGACCAGATCATTAATGGGTCACCCTTAAGCAACAACCCCTTTCAATTAGGCCATATTATCCCTTATAGGTCTCATGGAAAACTATTCATTCAATTATCAAAAAAATGAGAAAAATATAAACATAAAACCACTTATAAATGCATATTTCCGTTATTCATGACCCCTTAGTCACCCTAAATTGATCATAGTCATCTCTACTCACCTCTGCTTATGCTTAATCAACTCAAACACTAACCTGCTGCATAGGAACATCATGAACGAACACACAATAAACTTATTAATCATTTTTCATACTCAAGATTAATTGATCACACCTCCAAAAATAGAAAAAATAATCCAAAATAATTACACAATACTTTATAATATCTAGTACATCATAAAACATTTTAACATCATCAAAATAAGCACAAATATCCTTCTTGGGTTACTTGTAAAACATATTCAAACACATAGTGAAAATTTGAGCTCAATATCTTTAACTCTACATATGTTCCAAAATTATAAATAGGTTAAATTTATTTAAAATGTATTCCTATTCAAATTTTGTTTTTATATCACCTTTGAGTTCATCTTGGATCAAAAGTTATCGACAAAATATAGAGCACTAGTTTTTCCCTTTGCAAAATTAAAATATTCAAATGTCAATGATCATAGTTAATCCTCAGACATTATGATATCATATCATGTCAACACTACTTATATTAATAATGCATAATTGATATTATTATAATTATATTTGTCTTTAATGATGTTAAACTTCAAATATGTTGACCACTTTGACTCCACTCACACCATTGATCTCAATCTCATAATTAAATGTGAATTGTTAGATCCTTATCCTTTACCTTTAATTAGTGTTAAACATCAAATGATTATTACCATATCAATAATTCTTAACATCTTGGATAAAATTCACTTTGTTTATCACTTAGAGAGTTTTTCAAACTTTACCTTGTGTAAAATTGACTAAGGAACCACTGTAATATGCCAAGAAGGCCAAATTTGGACATATATATATATATATATTGCTACACTAAAATGCATGTTCTCAAATTTACACCATTTAATATTCATTCATAAGGGTTTAAAAACATGTTTAAAACTAGTCTTTAAACCTTTACACATGTGATATATAACTCCATTAATATATTCAGTCAAAGTTTTCTACCATAGAGCCAACTATGCTTAAAACTACCTTGAAGGCCAACTTTGTACACGCATATCTTTTGATGCACTTCATCACATGACTTGTAAATTATCACATAGAAAATAGGAACCAAAATTAAAAAACACCTATGATAAAAATTTTCTAAAAATAACACACGTGTGAAATATAAATACATCAAAATTCCTACTCAACTTTTCTTGCCACATGCAAAATTGGCTATGTATGGGAAAACACTGCCAAACTGCCTAGGAACCCAACTTTGCACTTGCATATATTTTTTCATGATTAGTTATAAAACCTAATATTTATCAAATAATATATTATATCATATGTTAATTTATCCATTTATCAATATTCTCTTTAAACTTTCATATGTGTGAGATATGATGACACCAAACTACTTACTTGGCTCTGCTTGAACTTAGAAAACACTGTCAAAATGCCTGGGAGCCCAACTTTACAGATGCATATCTTTGGCTGAGATTAATTTATTGACTTGATAATTATAAAATAGAAACTTTGGAATAATTTTATCACAACTATATGAGCAACTTCCCCTGACTCATCCACACTTGGTAATTATGATGTCATCAAACTACTTACTCAGATTTTCTACCACTTGACCAAAAATGTCTGGATGAAAACTATAGACTAACAAATTAATTTCAATTATACACATAAGATATATAATCACCCTTAACATCTTATATTATCTTTTGTAAATTTTCAATAGTATAGACTCATCCCTAATCATCTCTAAATAGTCAAACTTTGAATATCAACCAAGCCAACTTCAAGCACACTAGGACAAGCACATTGAACACTTTATCATTGTCACTTAGAAAATAAATGCAATTGATCCACTCCCATGGACATTTATATGACATCACCATGACATAATTAACAACTCTCGAATAGCAGGTTCCTTGAGATGTCTGAAAATCAAATGTATAATACACATTGATTTCCCAAACTAAGTCACCAAGAAATATTGGTAATAGTTTATGTCACTATGATTTTTTTTTATTAATTCTTTGACTCACCCAATTGGATACAACATAAAACATACAAAATGGGATAAACCATCAATTTAATGGTTATTTTCATCTACATCTAAAAGGGTAAACTCCCTCATATAATGGGGTTTTGTGGGTTTTTAGGTGGTTTTAACTAGAAAGTACAAAAAGTTAAAAAAATGGGATAAAAGAGAAATATGTAAATGGAGTGATAAATAATAAAAAACAAAGGGATAATGGGAACTATTAGTAGATTTTACATTAAAAAAACTAGATAACCCATTTTAAATGGAATAAATATGATAGTTCAATAATGGAAAATTATATCCTTAGAAGGGTAAAAAATACACACTTCAAATAAATGAATAAATTGCATCATCAAAGAGGTTTTAATACACAAATTTATATGGAACTCCTATGTATTTCTAGTTGTAAATTAAAACAAATTGTCATTTTCCTCCTTTCAAACAATATTTTGTTTGGCATCAACTAAACTTAGTTTAGAAACTTACTTTCAACATGTAAATGAAAATAAAAAATAATTGATGAGAGAATAAATATTAAATGAAATATCAAATTCTTCCTTTAAAACTTGATTGCATGTATATATCACAAATTATATTCTCTAAATCCCCCAACATAAATTTTTCAAAGACAATATTTTACATTAATCATGAAAATACAAGTTTTAATGAATTTTTTATTCATAAACTATAATAAAAATTATATGAACAAGAAAAAAAACCCATGAATTAATCCATTCATTTTACAATTTATTTTCATTGTGTTCATAAAATCCCTTTTAACTTAACTATTATACAAAGATAAATCAACCCTTTCTCATGGGTTGAAAGGATGAAACTTTTAACCTAGTGATAATGGATATCAACCTTTAAATAGACAATTTCCCTTTGAAATTAGTTACATAAAAAGAATTTACTCTACATGATCCTAAGACTTAACTTGGCTTAGCTTGATCTTTCCAATATGGTATATGCATGTTTTAATCAGGGATTCATTTCATCACTTTATATTTTAATGAATTTAACATAGTGGATAATCATATTTGAAATATCTTAAACCTATGAGGTTGTTTACATTTCAGGTCTTGTCTAAACAAGATATAATTCATCATATTTAATTATGCCTTCAATGTTTGGGAAAATGTGAATATTTATTAAATTATTTTTCTATCTCCTCAATAGTTCTTAAAAACTCTTTCTACCATGTTTCATACTTCACTACATCAACAAGTGATGATTGTAGATTATCATGATTATTTCCCCTCCATTATTCACTATTTGTAAAACACCTGAGAATGGGAAGGTGCATGTAATATTCTCTTCTAGTCCTAGTGTATACTATCTTTTTGTATTCAACTACTAGTTTAGTTGAACCTTATTTTGGTAAATTAGGACTCTATTGAAAATGGAATTTGGGATCTCTTATTCTTTTCGAAGTGTAATCCTAAAAAAAAATTAAAATTTTAATTATGATTCGTGAAGTTTGTGGAGTTGTTTCAAGTATGTATCACCACTAATAAAATATGTGTGTCCAAAAATCTTAAGGAGGAGGGTTTTTTTAGAGTTAGATATTAGTTTTTATCTCAAAGGCAACATATCTTTATAAACCATTAATTTGTCATACAAAGCAGTTATACCTAGATCACTATGATATGGATATTTGTTATATCCTTCTTTATAACATGCTTAAATGTTGCACCAAAGCTTATCCACATTAGAAGATGATATAAAAGATTATGTCTATGTAAATATATATGGGATAGTATAGAGTGACTCAATCCTTACACTTGGATTCATTTTTAGGGGTAAATCCTAATTTTCATTCAGCCATACTCTAATTATAAAATTATAGAATGAAAATATTCAAGAAATATATTCTCCTTGAAAAACAAAATATTTATTCCTCGGTATAACTAATGGTCCTTTCATCCATTAGTTCAAGACTTTTATTTTTTGTTTAAATTTGAGGACTCATTGCATGTTTTAGAGTGATTACAATAAATTATTATAAAGTTTTGAAACATGAGTGATCCTCTCCAAAAGAATCTTATATGACTTACCCTTGATCAATGACCCATAATGAGTCATGAATTTTATATGAGGGTTGATACAATAGTTAAATGGGTTGGCCCTCATCCTCTTCCTATATTTATACACAAACATGGAGAAATATTAACTTCACACCAAATTCTTTAGCAATGTTTATAAATCCATCCTTCATTTTGTATAATTACCAACTAGTAGATAACCAATTGAAATATAAAAATGTTTATAATTTATATTATAAAATAGATAGATATTCTATCCAATCGTCAATTTCTTTCATGTATAGTGTATCAATGATAATGTATCCATGAATACTATCAATTTTTATAGAAAATTTGATGCCATTGGTAATTAACTGTATTTTAGGAATGGATAAATCTATTCCAATAGAATCTCAGAGACTAACATCCTAGGAGGAATGAGAAAACCATTGGAAGTTATAAGATAATTTCATTTCTGCTAAAATATTTTTTTAATATTATCATAATAATAATGCATTATTTATTATAAAGGTCAAATTCAACTCTATAAAATGAGATAAATCTTGAGGAAGTAGAATTTTAAATTGTCTCTTCATAAGATTCGTAACCTCATGAAGTAATCAATGGAATTTATGCAAAATTTAGTTGATCACACTTGTATATACACATATATTATATCATAAGACAAAATAAAAAATTCTAAATCTATTCCTAGAAGTCTGATATTTCTTGATTTGTTATGAAATCTAGAAAATACTTAATTTCCTTATCCTGGAGGTTGCCATAAAATTTTCACTCAAAATACAATTATTTTCCATGAAAATTTGTATATGTAATCTGAACATATTTTAATTACACTTGACATTTCAATCAATAAAAATGAAATGATTTTTCACACATCACATATGAGAGTTTCTTTATCTTTCAAATGATTATATATTTTTATGTTTTCGATCAACAATGCCATCTCCAACAACTATTTGACATTATATATCTATACATACTCAATAAAATTTATCAAGTGATATATTATCTTTAAAAATATAAATGTACCTGCACCCAAATTAATTTTTTCAAAGTCAGATTCTATACTTGGAGTTAAACTGACTAGTGTAATTTTACTAGCATCAATAATATCCTCTTCCATAGTGTATGATAAACATCCTAAATTAGAAGAATTATTATTATCCTTTTTATTATTTTTTATAAATTTAGATGTTATTTAATGTAAATACAAGATACAATCATTCATACAAATATTTTTTGATGATATGAACTTTGAACGAGGTAGAAACCTACATTTTGTGTATGTTCCTTGGGCAGTACCATCAATCCCTTGAAAAAAAGATGTGTGATCTTGATATAAAAATTGAAAATTCACTATGGTGATTGATCTTTGATAATTCAATATGATGTGTATATGTTTGGGCTAAAAATTCTTTAGATGTTAATATAATTACTTCTTAAAAACATGACCATGGTACTTGTCTTTAGTAAACAAAGATGAATCATTATTTTCTAAGCTACCATAACTAGCAGTCATTGGACTATATTTTTTCACCCAAACCAATCCTTGTCTTTTGGGTTGTGATGTCAACAATTTTAATTTTACAATTTAAATTTTTTTTAGTCTTTGTTTTATCTCCAATTACCTATAGGGGTGTAATTGGGGTCATTATCATGAAATGAAAAAAAATAGTATAAAATTTTAACCCATAATAGGGTAACATTTCCATTTTAATTCATAATAATATGACCTTTGCATAACATTTCATGACTCATTTGAAATACATATTTGTGTCCCATTTTTTAGATAATTTTTAGGTCAATTTTAAAGGTGAAAATCTATAAAAATAAGTTTAAGAAACCAAAATTGTGGCTCAATCCTTGTATTTTATCCCATGGATACAAAATAGATGAATTTTCAAACTTATAAAAGTAAAATTATAAGAAAGTTTATACTCATATGTAATTTTTACATACAAGCCTTTATGAAACATGGGTATTCTAAATATTTTAAATTTTTTGATAAGGGTCATCTTACCTTAAATTCAAAGCATCATCTATATACACAATATTTTTCACCTAAAGATTGTACCAAAATTGGGTGGGAAGGATAAATATACTTTGTAAGAGATGTTTCTATTCTATCATGATTATACCATTACTACAATCATTTTGCCCTCCTCTATGTGTCTAGCCATCTATCCTTTATGTTTACTTCTTATTTAGATTTTCTAGTTCCTCTATATCCTATGGTATGTGCCTTATTGGTACCATATATGTTATACCTTTATCCTTCATTTAATGTATCAACTAGCCTGATATAATTATAAATGTATTTTTTGACATTTTTATTGTATTAGCTTAGTCAATACCATATTATGTCAATCGACATATTCCAACTATATCAATCAATAAGGTTTGATAGCATTAGCTTAGAGTTTAGGATTAGTTTTTGGTATTTGAACCTTATATAGAGGCGTCACATTTTAGTCATATCAGATCACACTCATCTTCTCTACTTTCACTCAAATTTATTCTCTAAATATAGATTCAAATACCAAAAATCATAATATGATATGATATTGTGACACTGATTGGGAGATTTATTAGCTTAGAGCCTTATATTGAGGATTCTTGTCTTGTGGTTTCATTGAAGATCAATAGGAGTAGTCATTGGGAGTTCTTAAATAAGAATATGAAAGTCTTCATGTAACCATTTTAGGTCTTAAATGTATAACATTCTATTACAAAGCTCCACTTGAGCTAAGGGGATATGGAACTATCAATGGATCGACCCCAAGGAAATTATATTTATCCCAATAGTATTTACTTTATTTACTTATTAGATTAGATATTACTTATTTATTTTTGAATGAATGTATTTTATTCTTGTTTAGGCCTTCCCTATACAAAATAAGTTGGTGTAGATATAGGATTGCTTAGACCTTCCATAAGTCACTTTAGGTTGCATAGACCCCCATTTGGTTAACCATTGTACCTTACCTATTTACAACCATTCTAACCCATCCTTTACTTTAGTTTATACCTCTTTACGACCATAGTTTATAACCATTTACCTTTTTTGAGGTATAATGAGAGTTACATCCTTATGTCATAGGATTATGAAATGGAATAGTTTCCTCTTGATAGTTTAGTTGTAGATTACCTTATACTATATATACAAAAATCATAAGTCCTTATACAATCATCTAAGTATCACAACCTCTATTTAATTGAGCTTATTTTAATCCTAGTTTGTTTAGAGAAAGAAGATAGTTGTTGGTCATCCTTCCCATGCATACATTCTGGTGAACCCAACATGAATCCCATCCCACCCCTGATTGGATTATCTCACATTTCCATTTATTTTCATTTTCTTATCTTCATGTTGTCTTCACCATCATATTACATTCTATGGAACCCAACATGAATCTTATCCCACATCTATTTGGATTATATTTATGTTTTTCATTTTATCTTCTTGGAAACATCTTCAAAACCAACATATATTTTTAATTTGATGTTATCATCCATCTTGATGCATTTTTAGTAGTTGTAACAACTATATCATCTAACCTAGTATAGTTGTGTCTCTTTAAAACTACATCAACTAACCTGATATAATGTTCTATCTTATTCTAGCTACACCATATAGCTTGGTATAGTTTTGTGTCTTCTTCCAAATTCACTAATTAAATTTTTATACTTCTGTGTCATATACCAACTTCACTAGCGAACCTAGTACATTTTCATGTCAATTACCAGTTACATTAGCCAAACTAGTATAATTTTGATTTTTCCTTCCAAGTACATTAGTTAACCTGATATAGTTAGTTTTTTCATAATATTTTTTTGACTATCGTGATACAATTATTTCTATCTATCCCCAATTAATGTCAACTTTCTACTCAACTATATTAGCCAACCTAATATAATCTATTGTTCAGAGCTAGTAACTAACTATATCAACCAACCTAATACCATCTGTTACTTTTGACCCACATTTTTCAACATCTAATTTTCAATTTTATTCATAATTATGTCTTCTCTTATAATATTTATTATGATCTTCAACCCATTACACTTTTTCATGGGTCACTCCATTATTCCTTATGTGATTAACATTAAGGAAAATTCAAATGGTGCAATTATGCTACACATTTTCTCATGGCCAAAAATCCCAATGGAGATCATTTGACTTAAGATGTTACCTATAATGAAACCAAATATTATCAATATGGTCCTCATATTTATGATTATCCCAATAAGGATCCTAATGGTATCATTTTTAAGACTCCTAACATGGACAAAGATCACCATGATGATCTTCCCCTCTATGACTCTAATGATCCTTATTACTAGGGTGAGGACCCCAGTGATGACATTTATAGAGGGACTAAAACTTATCAATATGTTTCTCCCATTTATGATGATCTATATGAGGATCCTAATGATCCCACCTTTTCCACTTCTCACATGGCTGATAATTAATATCACAATTTTAATCTATGATGATGATTATGATATAGGTGAAAACCCTATCATGATAGTGAATGTTCCCATTGATGACATCTATGACATGGATGAAAAGTCCTTCTTATGATTTTTCCATCTTTAGAAATCCCATTAAAAATTAGGAAAGAATGATCATGTTTTAATTGATGTCTATCTACCCTTTTGATCTAGATAACAATTCAGATGACAATTCGGGTGATGGGTCCACCCTAATTGATGGCAAAACTTCCAGGAGCCATAACTTTTGCACCGTAGCTCAAATTGACTCACCATTTGAACAATTGGAAAGATAATAATGAGCAGAATGTCATGAGATTTCAAGAGCTTCTCTCAATGAATTTTGACCCTCTAAAACCCAATAGAAGTGTCCCAAATTTCAATTTTAGTAGTGCAGTCTAAAAATAGTAAGTTTCTAAAAATAGGAATTCCTTGAGTTATGTATTGTTGTAAATCATGGAAGTCAAACCAATTCATATCCCTTGAGATTGGTGACCTTCCACATCCTCCCCACACCTTCAAAACATGTGTAAATGAAGATGTATCTTGAAATGGAAATCAGACATCTCTTCTCAAAGATAAGCATATGTTTGGGACTACAAATTTGATCAATATAACATCTCTTATCAGAGATAACATTATTTGAATTGTTTTATTCTTGTTTCTTGAATTATCTTTCAACCAAATATTTTTGATTTTTGGATCAATAGTATTAGAATAGTTTGTATTTAGAGTGTATGATCCCGAGGATGAGGTTAGATTATAGGAAGCTTGGGTGGAAAATAGAACCAGTAGAATATCCACCTATTCACTCCAAATGACTTCAAATGATGGAAAACACTAAGGAATCCAATCCTTTCAAGGAAATTGTGAATGAATCCCTCCAATAGTAAAAAGCACAGATGATACAACAATTCACTCAAATTCTACAATAAATCTTGATGGTAAATTCTGGCTCCTCATCCACACCTACACATCCTTTCAGTGCCCCAACACCCTTCAAGGTTCAAGTGAATTTTGATATCCCTACATTTGAAGGAAAAATAAATGTTGATGCAGTAGAAAATTGGTTGGATCAATTGTCATCTTATTTTTTTGTAAATAAATTCATCGATAAAGAGAAGATTACTTTTGCTCTTTTGAAAGCATCATTGCCTGTCAAAAATTGGTTGGAAGTGTACAAAAAGAGATTTAGTGCATATGACATTGGCCTTGTGATAGAACCTACATGGGATGATTTCATAGATGCTGTAAAGGAGGAATACTACCCCATTAGAGCATATGATGATCCGTATATAGAGTGGTAACAACTTCACCAAGGTAAGGAATAATCTGTTTATGATTATATTGACATTTTTCATTCTCTATCTATGAGATTGGGAATCCAAGAAAGTGAGAAACACAAGGTTCTCAAATATCGTGGCAAACTATAATGGTACATATGAGGAGAAATGGAACTCTTCAATTTGGAAACCATCAGTGAGGCGTATAAGTTCACAGTGAAGATTAAGTAGAAGCATGGAAGAATGAATATAAATAATCAATTTTCAAAATGGAAAAGTATCAAAGAAGGTAAAACACAAGGCCCAAATTAGAAGCAAAAGGAAGGAAAGACTGGGAAGTGGTGTGATTATCACAAATCTAGAACTCACTGCAAGAAAGAATGTCAAGCTATCAAATCATTACTTTCTGAGACACAATCCTCAACATCTATTGCTCTACCTCATATAGACCCTATAGTCAAAGAGGTTGAAGAATAAATTATATATGCTAATCTTGAAGCCATTATTGCTTCATCACAGACACACAGTGAGATGTTAGATGACAAGGAAAGGTTGTTTCACTCTAAGTTATGGGTGAAAGGTAAGCCTCTACATTTCATTCTTGAGAGTGGAAGTCAAAAGAATTTAATCTCTGCTAATGTTGTGAAAAGCCTAAATCTGTCCATGAAGCCTCACCTAAAACCATATAGTATTGGATGGTTGAGTCCAAGGAGAAACCTCTCTGTCACCCACCAATGTCTTCTCTCATATGTAATACAACCTTTCCAAGATGAGTTCTTATATGATGTGGTCAATCTAGATGTTTGTGATGTACTCTTTCATCAGCCATTCATGTATGATCGACATGGTATATATGAATCAAGAACTAGAATGATCACTCTCACTCTTGGAACATGGTACTACAAGGTACCAGAAGTACCACCTTTTACATCTGTCTCTTTGATTAGTGCCAAGAAATTTGTTCTCATGGTGGTCAAGCCATAGGAATCCAAAAGGGCTAATGTTACATCCATAACTACACAAACAACACAAAAATAGAAGCAAATAGATACCGAGCTGAAGAATTTCATGGCCTCCCATCCATAGACTAATGGTCAAACAGAAATGGTGAACAATCAAGCCCTGTACAGTTCCATAAGTCACAGTCCCTTCCAAGTATGCATCAGGAATCAAATTGAAGTAAAAATACAACACTTGATTAAAAATATTGATGCAATGGGGACCATTACTTCTCAAGGAGGGAGGAATGATCCAGACAACAATTTAGATGACAATTCGGGTGATGGGTCCACCACAATTGATGGTAGAACTTCTGAGAGCCATAACTTTTGTACCGTAGCTCCAATTGACTCACCATTTGAATCGTTGGAAAGCTAATAATGAGGTAAACATAGTGAGATGGAATTTATATTTACTCAATGAAGTTGGACACCATAAAACCCAATGGAAGTGTCCCAAATTTCAATTTTAGTAGCGCAGTCTAAAAATAGTAAGTTTTTAAAAATAGTAATTCCTCGAGTTCTATATTGTTATAAATCATGGAAGTCAAACCAATTCATCTCCCTCAATATTGGTGACCTTACACATCCTCCCCATACCTTAAAAACATGTACAAATGAAGATGTAACCTGAAATGGAAATTAGACATCTCTTCTCAGAGATAAGCATATGTTTCGGTTTGCAAATTTGATCAATATAACATCTCTTATCAGAGATAACATTATTTGAATTTTTTTGTTCTTGTTTCTTGAATTATCTTTCAACCAAATGTTTTGAATTTTTGGATCACCTTTACTCTACCCTTGAAAGGCATTACAATAATAATTCCATTTCAACCCAACTTATACCCTATCCTCAACTCATATTTAACCAAATTTTGTTAGGTCATGAGCTTATGAAGAATATCTAATTAAAGTGCCTACTATAATATGTATTATAAGTGAATCTAATCTTTGAGACTATATAAACATTCAAACCTATCCCACTTCAACCTATTATAAGCTACCAAAATTCCCACTACCATCATTTATTTCCAATCATATTAATGAACATGGTATCATTTAATTACAACTAATTTCATCTAACTACATTGACCATGACCCAAAATGTATCATTGTAGTTATTTTTATATTATCCAACTATGTCAGCCATGACATAAAATATGATGATATAATTCTTCTTATTTTTCATAACTACACTAGCCATAAATCATTAAAAAATACTAACATGTTTCCTCTTCCATCACAATAATATATCAACTAGAATGATACAGTTCATTTTAGTCCTATTTCACCAAATTGTATCAACCTAGCCAATATAGTTCATTTTGGTCTTACTTCACTAGGATGTATCAACTTGGTTGATATAGTTTATTTTAATCCACTTTCACTATATTGGATTGACCTAGAATATATAGTTAATTTTAGTCCTATTACTCTAGGTTATATCATCCTACCCAATATTGTACATCTAAATTTTTTATCCCCTCCCAAAAACTTGATATTGCCCTAAAGGACACATTCCCCATTATAACATAGATTTTACGATCATTACTATTCCTATCAATCTTGATGTTAAATCTACTCCATCTATATCCCATAAGTTGTGAAGTTTTGTGATCATATCCTCTTCTTCTCATAGATGTTGGAGTATCTTGTGATGTACACTATTTTCTTACTATACTTGTTTAGGTACCTTGTGTTACCCACATTTTCCATATTTCATCCTTTTGGAATCATGTGATGCCCATACATAACCTTATACACAATTTTTGGGCATTTTATGATGCCCATCCTAATTATCTTGATTTATTTATCTCTCAATGATGCAATAATAAAAAACCTCACATTAATAGAAAAACAAATTAGGCTTCAAGAAACATTATGAGATAAGTACATGTATATTTCACATGTTATTATTTTATATAATCATTACCATATATGTTGGTTATTATTTTGTCTGATGTTTATTTATTTTCTTACATTTTTTTCATCAAATTACAATCACTTTATAGTCGACCTTAGTTTCCCTTGTGGATATTAGGTAACAACTACAATTTTATTTGTAGAATTTATATTATTTTTAAAATTAGACTTAGTTTAAATTTTGTCTTTTAAGTAATACCTTTGTGTTTATTTTTAGCATTTATATCATCTTAAAATCAGCCTTAGTTTTCATTTTGGATCTTAAGTAATACCTTTAGGTTTATTTTCAGCATTTATGTCACTTTATAGTTGGCCCTAACTTCCCTTATGGATCTTAGGTATCACCATTAGGTTTATTATATCACACTTTTAACATTTTTTAGTTTACCTTAATCTCCTCATGATTCTTTCATATATTTTTTGTTCCCCTGTTTCATGGGATGACTCCTATTAATGTTGATGCTAAACCTCATTATAGGTTTTTATGCAATCTCTAGTGACATTGTCACCATGACCTACATATTACATTTTACTTGTGTCCTTATAGTTATTTTATATCTTCTATTGAGCTAAAATTTATTATAGGTTTTACTTTGACTATCTTCTTGCATTTTGATATTAATTTATCTACAGACCTTTGGGTTTTCCTTTCACAATATCCCTACTACCTATTTTTTTCCTTAGGTATTTTTAAATAATAATCCTCTAATTTTTTAAGGTTTTGGGCGTAAATTTTAACACTAAAGTAATAAAATAAAAATTTCCTCATAAATTCGCATATTTTTTCTATTCATCCATTATTTTTAGTGCCTCCACCCTTTGGGGTCTTTCCCATCATTTTTCTCTTACTTAAGCCTCTTGTAATTTTAGTTTTTAATTTACACAGTAAGAATCATTGAACCAACCAAGCCCTTATAAGAAAATACCATCATTATATTACATAGATTTATTTTATTTATAACCTTATCTATGTGTCTTCTTAGAAAGATAAGGCAATGGTTGTGACCAGTTTTTTCCTCACTTATAAAAAGTCATATTTTATTATGGAAAAAGTATAGCAATTAATCTTCATATCGTCATCCACATTTTACCATATTCTTATGATAATTTTTCATACCTAATTATCATTATATTTTCTTACCTTATGTATTTTTTGCATTTGTGGCAACCCAATCATTATATGATCATTTTCATCATTCCCTATTTTTATTTTCCTTTGAGCTCAATAAGGTTAATTTAGATATTGCACTCATTTATAAGGTGAAATTAAAATAATTATTATATATTATGGTCTTTATGTTGTCTTTTCTAGTTACTAAGTGTAATATATTTTGTGATAGTCATATTTAACACCCTTTTTGTCTTTTACAAATCCATATGGAGGAGGAATAGAATAATAAAAAAGATTTAAAATTCATATAATAAGAAAACGAGATGTTAAAAGGAAGATTAAATCCTAAAATTTATATCACACCAAAATATGTTATCTTTATTTGGCATATATCTTATTATATTTGAAGCTCAAAATTCATAGTTGGCCTCATGATATAGCTAGGGTCCATTGGGTTTCGGTATGTTAGTAGATTGGGGTAGGATATCTAATCTCATTATTTTATCTTCTTACATTCTAGTGACACCTAATTTATAATATAAGTATCCAATATTCATAGTAGGTTGACATATCTATAAAGGTGTACTAAGGAGAGGAGACCATCTGGTGAGAAGGTAGGATCATTATATTATTCATGTATACTAGCCTTCATGGCATGATATTTATACTTCACTAGTTATCCCAAGATTACATTTCTTGGTAAGGTTATTTAGGGCCATTGATGATGAAAAATTATAGTCTTGCTAACTTAAATTAAGTGTTTTATTTATAAATACTATGTTTTTACCTTGGTAATACCCTCTTTTCAATCTTTACATATTTTTGCATAATATGAAAGTGTGTTTCTACATATTTTCCATATTATTGACTTCCTATTATCCATCTCTTTTAGGTATGGTATTAATATGAAAATTTTAGATTTTCCTTATTAGAATAAAATCTACATTTTTGATTTATTTCAAGATTTTCTTTTACTATTGACCTTATCTTTCTAGGAAATCTCTTAATTATGTCTAGGACCTTGAGATGTATATTCATTTTTTTCAGTCCATTTGGTCCTTTTTTTCTAATTTCATGTTTCACATCTATGTATGAGTATGTTTTATTACTCCTCTTACATTTTATGTTTTTTAACATTAATAAGTTATATGTATCCTTTGTTTGATTTAATTTTTTAATTGTCTTACTTTGGATGCAATTTTTGGTCTTTTTGGTCATAAGTAGCCTTGGAATTTTGGCTTACCTATTTTTAATAGTATTTATCTAATTTATTTGATATAACCTAGCCTTATTGACCTCATATTTCCAAATTTATAGGTTATTTAATCAATCATAATATTTTTTCATGTTCATCCATTTATTGACCATCATGTTTTTGCTCACTTTTATTTTATCTATTTTTAGCCTTATATCCTAGGATTTATCTAATGCAATTTATGTACCCTCCATGATTTAGACTATGGTATTTTCTTGGTTCCACTTAGTGAAAAATGTAAGGTATCCATACTGTAAGCTTAGTTATTCATTTAATATCAATTCTTTAAAAATTTGTTTTCATTTATGGTCTTTGGTGTTGTTCTGTGACTTTATAAAAGCACAATCTTGTCTTAAACTATTGTGACATGTGACGATATTTAGGTGGGTCATATGTATGCACATAATATTTTTCACTCAATCAATTCTTGATGCTTTCTCTTAGAGTGGCTTTTTGAATCATCAATCTTCAAGAGTACATACATTATAGGATGTATTGGAAATGGGGTAGAAAAGGTTCATGTGATTTATGAGAAATGTTTATATTCTATTCTAATTACATGATTACTAATACCATTCTAACCTCCTCTAAATTTTTAACCATATATCCCTTATGTTTAATTTCTATGTGAATTTATTGTTCCCCCTAAATACTAATTGTCATCTTGGTTAGCACTATCTATTTTGTGTCTTAATCTGTCATGTATTGTATTAGCTAGCCTAATACAATGTTGATTATGTTTTTTGACATTTATATTATATAGGTTTTGTTTATATCATATTATGTGAGCTAACATATTCTAATTTTATCAATTTGGTTGATACCTTTATCTTGGAGTTTAGGGTCAATTTAGGGTATTTGAACCATATACATAGGGGTCACATTTTATTCATATCATATCACACTCATTAACTTTGATTTTTCTCAAATTTATTCCCTAAGGATGTATTATGAGATTTGGTGGCTTTATTTGATTGACCTTATTCAAGTCCTAGTTTAATGAGAGGAAGAGGATAGTTTTAGGTCATCCTATGATGTGCATACATACTCTAAACCAATCTTGCCACATAATCTTAGTGAATTTAAAAATCACAAAACTAGAAATGAGCTATAATTTAAAATTTGCAAGCTTCCATTTTCATGATAAATTATATAGGTTTCAACTAATTCTTTTTCAACTAAAAGGTGAGATCTACCTCATACTATTGATCTTACTGAGATCTAATGATAGGAGCATGTTAAAAAAAATTATGTCACTTTCTTAAGTCCCTCCCATTTTTATATTTATATTGAGATATCTCCAACCATTGATATATTTCTAATATATGAAAATCTCTTATTAATATAAAAAATTCCTTATAATAAGTTCTTGAGCTTTGAGTTAATAATTAAAGAGGATAAATAGATGCCATGAACTATTTTATATAATCCCCCAAATGTCATATAATAGGATCTCTTATGACCATAGAATTATGTAGAAATAATATTTATTAATTGATCTTCAAATTGGTAGATAATAATGGTATAAAATGAGTTAAGGTAGTAAGTTTCAAATGAAGGGGCCCACCAAGTGTTGCTTATAAATTCCAAAGTTTAAATTAATATTTTAATATATAAAATATAATTAATTTGGAATGGAATAAGCCTTTTGGTATATGTTTCTCACATGACATCTCAAGATCATCTCATACTATTAGATCAAGGTCTCAAGCATGGATCTCTAGTTGTTAGATTAGAAAAGAAGCTTGTAGTCAACATATGAACATAACCAACATTTAGATTAAATAAAAAAATTTGGTGGTAGAATGGAAGATTTAGATATATATATTTCATGAGATACAAATATACTTTTGAGATAGAAACAAAATATAAATTATAATGGAATTTAGCATTTTTTGAGAAGTTTAGATATGGAAAAATTAAAAGTAAATTTATTGCACAATAGAGAATATGAGGGTTATAGGTGAAGTAAATTGTGATTGAATTCAAGGGGTCTAAAATTTTAACTTACCCTATATTTTAAGTACCTATGGAACTGCACCTTACCCTATTGGGGTCTACCACCCCCATTCCCCTTCTTTTGAATTAGCCTTAATTCCCTTGCTTTTAAGTTACAGGGCTAAATAATAATTTGTGTGGGGACTATCATGGATAAATAATACCTTTTCTTTACTATTATGCCTAAAGGATGTTGATATTTTTTGGGTTTTATGCTTAGAAATAGATCCTTCCCTAAGAACCACACAAATGTTGAGAATTTTCCACACCATGGTCAACCAATTCTCAAGATTTATTCTTCCTTTAGAATAAAGTCCTCTAAGCTCAAATTTAAAATACTTGTCTAGGATGTAAAATCATTGTCTTATTTTTAAAATTTTGATTTTTATGGGCTTGGATCATTATTTAATATGACATTATATATTAAAATGAAGGTATCTAAATAATATATACAAGAGCATTATAAATTGTAAATATTTATTTTATGTTAATACAGATTATATTAGTGAAAGCTTTATTGAAATTTACTAAAATAATATGCGTGGATAAAACAATAGGATATTATAAAAGATTTTAATATTTTAAATAAAAAACAAATTCAAGTTGGATCAAGCATGACATCATGAACAAAGCATGGGCATGCAAATTTGGGCTAATTTGTTGAGCCACTAAATAAATATAGGAGTTTTAGTAAGGAATAATGGGAAAAAGTAAAAGCTTTTGTACATGGGTAACATAATATAAAATGATTCCTCTACTTATTCTATAATGTAATGAGCTCATTTTGAGAAAAGTGGTTAATTTCTTGGACTTGTTTTAACTATTGAGGACTTAGTGAATGTAAATCCTATGTTGATAAAGGTTTGAGTTTAATAAATTAGGGTGGAAATATGAAATATTTACGACCATTTATTTGTAATAGAATTGAATTAATTTGACCTTTCTAAAAATAGAAACAAATAATGTAAATAAGTACTTAGTAATAAAATGACTAAAATAAGAGATCTAGGGGCTAAAAAATGAGATAAAGGCTGATCTAAGTGTCACAGATAAGATCCAAGTGTCAAAACCCTTCATAAATGGTAGTGTTGTGATTGGATAACAATATCGTATGGCACTACATTCCCTATTTTGGTACAAGTGTCCTCTATGAAAAACTATTTTGAACTTTTGGCTATGATTATGTCTAGGTCTTCCAAGCTTATTCATATGTTCACAAGTTTAATATCTCTATAAATAACCTATTTCAACTAATTTTATGTGTAAAACCTAAACCTCCATGTTGTTAGGTCATCTGATTAGCACAAATAGTAAAGTGTGTTTTTAGTGCGATAGGTTGGACATCCTTAAAATAACATTGTCATGAGAGTTGCCTACATACCAATACTCTAAATAGGTATAAATATCAATGTAGTTCTCCCCACCTAAGTGCTAGTGTAAGTGCAAGTGAATCTAGTATGAATTTTGGATTGAGTTTTATGAATGTGATTGAGATTGGAAACCTGAGTAATCTAAGCTCAAGAGTGTTGTATATGGTTGTGTATAAAAGTAGGGTAGAATATGCAATGATAACCTTGATTTGGCATAACTTATTCTGAATTTATTTATGTAATTTAAATATGATTTACATATAGTGGACAAAGGGCTAAAATTCATGTATACATATTGTTCTAGTGATTGTGTAGGTCTAAAAAGAGGTATAAGCCAAACCTAGGGGGTTGGTCATTTGAAAAGGTATCCATTGGTAGAAAAAATGGGGAAAATGATAATATCACCCAAACTAGGACATTATCCCCATGGGGTGATACTATCCCTATTATGGTTCTAATGTCTAGGTGGAAAAACCTAAAGCAACAAGGACCAATATATCAAAGTGAAGATCTAGGACTGATTTAGGGATGTTTAGGGATGCTTATCAATATAGATATTATTATGTGAACCATGATCCATTGTATAGCCTATGTGTGTGCATGTAGATAGTGATCAATCATTGAATAACTTGGACGGAGATAATTGTTTACTCAATACTCATGTGTGGGTCGCTAAAGAACTCAATATGGTTTTGACTCCATCATTACCCACCCCTACTTAGTGGATCATGTCCTATGAATAGCTTGGATTGGACTGATGGTTTGTCCAAGCCTCTTATGTAGGTGGATCAAGAATTCAAATAAACTATGACTCAATCATTACCTACCCATATGTACTAAATGCATCTAAAATTGAAATTGTATGATGTAATAGGTGATGTGTAACTATTTATGTCAGCTCTATGGCCACTCAAGATTGCCAACCACTATAGACAGAGTAAGGCATGAATTTGGTGTATAACTTGGAACATGATATCTAGTGTATACAATGTAGAGAATGACGTGGATTTTATCATTCCATCTGATCAAGTATTGTATAAGTGAGCATATAGAAATAATGTGTCAAGCACATGCCCCTAAATCTGATATTTGAGTATATGGATTTTAGACTAAGTTATAATATATGTATCTTAATATTTGAACTAAAAGGGGAATAATCATGCCATGTATGATGCCCCCAATCTGATAAAACTAGAATGAATAAGAGATAAATTGAGCCAAAACTAATAATATATAACTAAACCTAAAAAAAACCTAGACTTTACCTACTATACTTTTCTAGCCAATATAAAATTTTCTAAAACTAAGGCTATTGGATAGTAGCACCATATCTTGGATAATAGAGCAATGTGGTGTTAGTGTCCTAATTTAGGTGCTAATGTCCAACTATTCTAATTTATTTTCTAGTGTAAAAAATATATGTGTCACTCTTTCCCACTATGTTTTCCTAAAACTAATTTCTATATCACTAAGCCTCTATGATAAAAATTTTACTTTGAGTACATTCAGATAGTTTGATCTTTGTGACAAACCCTTGGAATGTACCCTATTTTGAGGGGAGCTATTTAACTTGTGTAATAACTATATTTAAAAGAAAAGTCTCAACAAAATGTGTATTAGTTCAAGCATATATGATATATGTAATAAAATAATATGGTATCCATACATAATATTAGATTGTAAGATAATATAAGCATTAGTCTATAGTGTGTGATGTATTTTAGGTCTAACATTTACAAGATTTTATATATATATATATATATATATATATATATAAGAGTAAATATGAAAAAAAAATCTGAGTAATAACTATCTACCTAGGGGGATGGGGCATGATGTCCATCACAACACCTAAGCAGGAATGGGATATGCATGAGGTCCCTCATGGTATTTTAAATTGGAATGTTTAATAATTAAGATATAAGTTTCATGGTTATGATACATATAATAAAGCATACATATAACACACATGAGGCATACAAAGTAGGCCAAAGGGAAACAATAAAAGGGGCATGGACATATGTCAATAAATATAAGAAAGTAATACATAAAAATACATATTTAAATGTATATATACATAAAAAAACCAATTTGGATTAAATCCACATGGGAGAACATGTTAAAATGTCTGCATACAAAATCAAGAAGGCACACACAAGGATATGGACACATGTCCAAAGAATACATATAATGAAAATAAGTAGTGTGGATATGTAGATAAATGGCATATTTAAATTCCTTAAAATATATGTATAATCATAGAGACAAAATCAAGTCTAAATTAATGAATCTATAAATGAAAGTATGCATGAACACGTCATACAAATCTGTATAAGAGCAAGATGTACATAAGCTGAGTCTAGAGTAGTACTAATTAGTAATGAATTTGAGTACTGTGGGATGATCAATATCAATATATAATAGTGCTAAATATATGATGTAGAGTTTATAAATATGTAACCTCATAATCAAAAATATGTATAAGATTCCCCAAATGGGCAAATGTATCAAATGAATAACTCATGTATCTATGTATATACCACTAGTGGGTAGATAGTAACAAATTTGGATTAATGTAGTAAACCTGGGTTATGCATGAAATCTAAAAAACTCAAAAACTTTAACTAAAGATTGTATGTATGATAAAAACCAACTATACTAAGATATATAACATATGTAGTATCTAGAAAATATAATAAATTGTAAACATTGCAATGCTACAATCTATAATTTGTATATTCTAAGTAAATATTTAAATGTTTTTGTCTTCACATATTATATTGTTTTTATATTTTTTGGACATAATCTATTTACAGTAACGGAGGAACATACTAACCAATGAGTCTCATGAGAGACTCACTATCAGTGTGGCTTGTGTCAAATAATTGAATGGTAATTATGCATATTTTATGAAAAGGTAACTGAGGTCCAAAAACTTTTTATACTAAGTGATCTATAACTAGAACTACCTATGGAGTGGTGCTAGGAATATATGAAGATGACTATGTTGTATTATGAATTGTAGGGGTCTTAAGGACCCATTTGGTAGAATATGTTATAGCTAGCATGGGTGCCTTATGCTGAGAACCATAGGAACTCAATAACACTAATCATATAAGGAGAGGAATAGAAGGAGGCCCTCTCTAATATAAAAAATATATCAAACACATGGTTCTTTATAATAAGGGTATCTATGAGATAGTAATCATACATATTAACACTATAAAAGTAGACCTCACCTGCACTAGTGGTTCGACTAAACTATGTGGTGTACTAATGGGAACTATGATTGGAAATGTAATTGTTCGCTATAGTTTATAATATATTTTATTATGATAAACACCAATGATATTATGTAGGGGTGTTCATCCTCTATACTAGTGTCATAGGATGTGCCTGATACATATAGTGAACGCCTAAATTGCCACTTATCTCATTAGTTGTATATTTTTTAAATGGATCCAAAAATATTTTCAATACCTTAGCTTCCATTTATTGAACTTTAGGTGCCTCTATGGGTGTTATCACATCAGTTATGTTGGCCTATATCATGTATTTTATCTCATGTTTCAAGATGATGCATTGGTTTGTAGTATGTCATAGTGCCCTATGATAGTCATAGAATACATTAAAATCATAGATCATTAGAATAGGTTATGTTGTATCAACCTATTTGATTATAGGGAGAGATATGATGTTGAATTCGAAGAGATATTGTAAATAACATGTCAATGATTCTAGAAGGTTGGTAAAAACTCTTTGTGGAGGAGTTGATAAAATGAAGCAAGGAAGTGGTTTTGAAGCTATGTTAACTGTGGCCTTTTTATCAGTCTTATTTTTAGTGGCCCTTACATTATATGGAGGATTACTATAACTCTTATTATTTGATTCTAATCAATTTGTATATTTTAATTTTTCCATAGAGAGAAGTTTGGTTTTCCTTTATTTCATTATGTGACATAAATCAATGAAGGTTGGAAACTTCTTGGACAAGATAGCTTCACATAATGCTAGTAGTAAACTCTATTTGAATATGTCTTGGAGATTGCAATATATCATAGGGCTAATCATATTTTCTAATATAGTTTTATATTGTAAGACATATTATGCAATAGGCTCATTGGTTTTTTTTCTTGAGTTGTGTTACTTGAGCACATGAGAGCTTATCATTGATGTTAATTAGAATTTTGTTGAAAACATATATGATAATTAATTAAATACAGTGATAGATTTCTTTGAAAGATCATAAAACCACTATAAGGCATAGTCTTTTAGACTACTTAGGAATAATTTAATAAGGATCCAATCATTGGACACATAGTCCAAACATGTTAGCACGAAAAACTCATAGATGGTGCTCTGTGTCACCCTTACCGTCATATACATTAATCTTAGGTACCATGAGTCTAGATGGCAAAGGAGTTGCTGCTATGTGATGTGCTAAAGGTGTATGTAAAATAACATCTAAATCCAAGGCATGTGATGGTCTTGTAGTTTCCTTCTCTAGATGTAACACCTTAGCTTTTAGAGAATGAATCTTGTACATAATGGATTATACATCTAGAGAGGAGGAAGTAGCCATATGAGTTGTTATTATTAGTTTTTGAGTTAAAATAGGTTGTTATATAAGTTGAGTTATCACCGAAGTAGGTATAATAATATTTTTATATGGGTCAGTAGAATATTTACCATTGTTTGATTTTTTATTTATTTCTATTATGGCTTGTAGAATTTGTGCATGATCATGGGATTTTTCTTGAATTCTATATCTAAAACTCTATAACATCTCATCCTTAATGAAAATAAGTTTTTTATTGTTAAGTGCGGTAGAGTGTCTTGATTCCCATCTTGTGTATTATTTTGATATTGATTGTATTACTCATCTTTTACATTATTATTTGGAAATGAAAGAGTGTTAGGCACAAATTTTCTAGGGGTAGATGCATATACATGATGAACACTATCATATTATAGAGACTTTGTACATATAATTTGATTTACCAATAATGTGACCTTTTCACTTAATAACTAATTTTCATTTTGTAATTATGATATTAATTTACTCATACTAATAATTTGATCCTTTATAGTCTCATATGTGCAAACCCTAGTTTTTTTTAATTGAACATGTAGGCACACACTCTATAGTAAAAAGATGGAGGTAGGGATAATATAAGTATGGGCATTAGTAACAATAGTATAGGTTGAGTCATCTCATGGATAAGTAATAACATGAATTTGGTTAGAGGTAAAGTAACTATCACTCTCATGGATATGAGGGGAAGGATATTCTTTCCTATGCATAGGATATGACATGGAAACTTGAAACATGGTTGTTAGGGTATTAAATTTATGGATTAAGTCTAATAAACTATATTATAATTGATCATGTATGTATGAAAGGATTTGTTTATTAATTTAATTCCACATAAGAGAACAATAACATGATAGATATATAATGAAACATGAAAAACATTTTAACTACTATAGAACACCGTGTACATATGTTTTTATGTCATCTTTGAATTTATTCCAAATAAAAGGAAACAAACATGCAAAGGAAGCAAGATATTTTTTATAAAAAAGTGATAAACTTCATTTGTCATTATTATCATGATTATATGAAATACAAATAATAAAATATAGGGATCAAAAATCTAAGCGTGGATCTTCTAAGGTTAGAAACATAAAACCTATGGTTATCTAGGGTTAGGGTTTGTCTAATATTCAAATTAAGTTAGGTTCACCAGATGTTTTAACTATTTTGGATTATGGAGTATAAGCCCCAGGTTGCCAAAGGTATGAATATAGTAAATTAAGCTAGAAATATGAAATAAATATAGGTATTGAGTTTTAATAGAATTGACTTAATTTGAACTTTCTAAAAATAGTAATAAATAACATAGATAAGTACTTCAATGAAAAATGACTAAAATGGGAGATCTAGAGGTTGCAAACTAAGATAAAGGTTGATCTAAATGTCATGGATAAGAAACAAGTATCAAACCCATTCTAAGATAATAGTTCCTTAATTAGACAGTAGTCCCATGTGGCACTAGTGTCTATATTTTGGTGCCAGTGTCCTCTATGTATAATTATTATGAGCTTCTAGGTGCACCTATGTCCAAGTATACCAAGCCTATTCGTATGTGCACAAGCTATAGATCTTAGTAAATGACCTATCTTGATTGATTTTATGTGTAAAATATAAACCTTCATGTTACTAAGGAATTCAATTATCATTAGTAGTAAAGTCTATTATTAGTGGGGTAGGTTGGACATACTCAAGACACCATTATGAAGAAAGTTGCCTACATACCAATACTCCAAAGTGGGATCAATCCTGATGTAGATCTCCCTACCTAAGTGCTAGTACAATTTTAAGTGAAACTAGTATGAATACTAGATTGAGTGAATTCAATGTGATTAAGGCTTTAAACATGAGTAATTTAAGTTTAGGAATGCTATAAATCATTGTATGTAGAAATAAGGTAGAATAGGATTTGATAACCTTGATTATGGACAACTTGTTCTAAGCCTATTTGTGTAATTTGCATTTGATTTCCATCTAATGGATAAAGGGCTAAAAGTAATGTATATATAATGATCAAGTGCTTCTGTGAGTCTTAAAACAGGTATAGTCTGACCTTTGGGTCTTGAAATTTTGAAAATATATATGTTTTTAGAAAAAAGAGTGAAAAGGACAATTACACCATTATTTTTAACATTAGTGCCATGCGGCAGTACTGTCTATATTATGGCACTAGTTTCTAGGTGGTATAACCTAAGGCACTAAGAGCTAGAATGTCAATGCGAGGGTTTGGGATTGTTTTAGGGATGTTTAGGGATGCATCTAGACTACACAAAGGATAGATAAGTGTTTAAATAGGCCCTAAGATATGTCTATAGCTATGTTTGGGATGGATGGTCTGAATTAGCACTCCTAGAACTCATGTGTCATTTTTAGGTGATTATAAGATGATAAGTTACACTATTTTCATATTTCATAACTAAAGCATCTCAATTTATTGTGATAATTTTCTCTAAGATATTTTTTCAAATGAAATTTGTCCTATGTGAACTAACTTATAATTGATAAAATAAATCATAACTATAGGTGTACATCCTTATTCTTTATCCTTTCTTCTTAGAATACCATTTATATATTTGGATTAGATCTCACCTCTTATATTTTGTGCTTAAGTTTCCTTTTTTTTCTAATTCTAATAGCTCTTGTTATAGAGATAAAAATTCAATCACCTCATATTTTAGTACATCACCCTTTTTTATTTTATTTAGATTTCCCATTTTCCTTGTCAATATTTCATTGTATGTATTAGAATAATAAATAGAATTGGTTTTCTCTAAAGATTAGGAATCAAACAACTCTTATTATAGTGTGTCACCCTTTTTTTTATCTTTCCTATTTTCCTTGTCAATATTTCATTATATGCATTAGAATAGGAAATAGAACTAGTTATCTCTATAAATTATATACCAAGAATAATGCCACACTAAGAATAATTCCCAATTTTGTGCTTGAAATGTGGGTTTAATTAATTAGACATTTAAATAAATTTATAATTCCATTTACACGACACATGAACTACATTGGATTTGAATTCAACTTGTATGATATCTAGTTATAACTCCCCTGAGGTTGTTTAACCCAAATAATTATTTTCATGTTCTTAATTCAAGTGTTTGTGTAAACTAGGTCAAGATCAAAGGAGAAAGGGTCAAAATTGGCTAGAATATGATAATTATCATATCACAAAATGGTTTATTAATTTTATGCATCTAATTGCTTACATCACTTTTCATAACTAATAGTTTATTCAATAGTACACTAGTAAGTTAATTTAATTTAATGCCTTGTATTGAAAATTTTTAATTTATATTATCACATTTCATATAATTATGTATGACTATATTTATTAAATTTAATCATATTTCTATAGAGTAATAGTTTTAATGTTTATGCATAGTTTAGATCAATGAACACTAAATAGTAATTTTTTTATTTGATTTGGATTGTTACATCATTCTCAGTTAGATGACATATTTTAAGGTTAACCTTTTGCCTTAGTCATTTTTTTATAGACCCTATTACATTCAATGTTGTTGGGGCACCTTACATATTTTTTGAAAGTGTTAGATGCTATGAAATTTATCCACTTAAGGTTGACATAGATTATGTTATAATTATATTATTTTACACTTAATATGGTTGTCACTTTGAACCTTCTAAGACATAAACCTTATTGTTTCTCTTAAAAATAATAATCCCTCCTTGAAGATTTAGAAATAATATTAGATGGAACCCTTAGCTTGGAATAAAGGATGTGGGGAAAGTTTTAATTGGATATTTTTTAGAGGAAAACTCATGGATTGAAAAAATAGAGGTGTATTCTAACCTCCTCCAAGAGTTTAGGGATTCTATTATTTTTATCAAAGTAATTAATTAAAGATAAATGGATGGTTAAAAATTTGGGGAGGAAAGTGGTAGAAGCACCATGATTAGGTTACCATTTTCATTCTAAATGTAAAAATCAACCATGAGGGTTATAACATAGTTACCAACCTTGAATGGGGTCACAGAAGGGATATGAAGATTTATTAATTGTATTGGAGGGTATTATTTGAAAGATAAATAAAATAATGGAGTAAAGAATTGAATTTTTACCTTGTGTTAGTTTGAACATAGAAGGAGACCCAAAGATTATGGTACACCATAGAAGGAAGACCCTATCAGAGTGGGCCACAATCTAGGATCAGTTAGATAGGGTAAAATGCACAAGGTTGAATCTATATAGAGTAGTAAAATATGAAGAAAAACTCACAAGAGGAAGAAGCTAGTCTTCACAACAAAAATTTACATTAACATTCATTCATTAGACAAAAAATACATATGAAGGTACACTATATAATGAGGAATTAGGTCACCCAAAAAGGTAATTAACTCAACTCACAATTAGAAGATGACTTAAAGGCAATTACCCCTAAATAAATATTATTAACCTAAGTAAGATAATTAGACTATGTAGGTAAACCCATGTAGTTGGTAAAAGCCTATACTAACACCCCCTTTAAGCATAACTTAGGTGGGTATAATAATTAGGTCTCATAATAGAGGCTTGATGAGGTACCCAATTACATATAGATGATCCCCTATAGGATGTAGAAGATATATCCACTTGAGCCCTAAGAAGAACCTAAAAATGAAGGTACTTACTCTTAGTGAAGGGTTTACTAAAAACATCAGAAAATGGATAAATTGTCTAGATGTAGTGGAGGTAAATGACTTGCTTGTGAATGAGATACTAAATAAAATTCATGTGAATCTTGATATGATTGATCCATTGATGGAGGACTAAATTTGTGTGTGTGTGTGTAATAATTTTATTATCATAGAATATGATTTTTTGTCATCTAAATGGGATTCCAAACTTAGTAAGAATCTCTTGAAGCCAAAGAGCCTCATGAGAATCATTAGCATCTCTTATGTATTCAACCTCAGTAGAAGATACATCAATATAATTTTGCTTCTTAATTAAACCTTAATTGAGGGGGAAATTATAGCTATAAGTATACTTATTATTTTTAATATCGACAACTTAATATGAATGTATAAAACCAATCAAGTATATGTTGATGTCTACTATATAGTGAATCCTGAAACTATGAGTACCCTGAATGTAGTGGGGAATCTACATAGCTACTTCTTAGTTCAACTCATGTGGATCATACATAAATATAACGACCATGCCCACTATATATTAAATTTCAAGTTTAGTGTATGTAAGGTAGATGAAAATACTAACAAGTTATTGATACAAAGTACCATTAACTAAAGGAGATGGACAATCAGCCTCAAACTTCACACTAGATAAAAAAGGAGTCAAATTTGGACTAAAATTAGACATTTTAAAACATAAATCAAGAGAATAATTTTATTGTTCAATAGTGATCTTGAAATCATATTGAAAATTTTCAACCCTGAGTAATTAATGCAACAAGCCCAAGTCAACCATTGATATCCTATTAGACAAAGCAATTTTCACTACTATGATGGTGGATGATGAACTTATGATTAATAGGTCATCCACATAGATAAATGGAATTAACATTAAATCATCTACAATAAAATATAGAGATTCATATCAAAATGACATATAGTGAACCTAGACATATGAAGAAACGACTCTATCTTGGCATACTAAGCTCAAGATGGTTATTTGAGGACATAGATAGATTTCTAAAGTTTGAAAAATAGGGAGGAATATTATAAAAATCCATATGGTTGATCCATGTATATTTCCTCTTTAAGGTTACCATGAATAAATTAAATCTTCACATCCATCTAATTAAAATACCAATGATGTGTTGTGATAATGATGAGAGTGAGTCAGATTGAGTTAATTCTGGTATCTAATATGAATTTCTTGGTATAGTTAATTCTAGATACCTAATAAAATCCCTTTGTACTAAACATGATTTTAAATTTTTTACAAACCCATATTCTACAATTTTTGTTTGGTAGATCCACCTACATCAAAGAAATTTTTCCCTTAGGAAGAGGGACTAAATCCTAAGTGTTTTTCCTTACCAAGGAACCATATTATTATTACATAGTAGTATCCAAACCATAAGTATCTGATGCCTCATAAAATGATTATGGATCAAAAATAGACAAAATAAAATCATATGGGGCATTCTAAAATTGTGAATGGGTTTACCTAGTGTCTGATGATTTTCAAACTCATTGTCCAATACTTTCTAGTGTCTATCTAGCCCAAAGAGGACCAATGCTTAAAGAGTTAGGAGGATATTCCTCATCCTAGAAATATATTATAGGATAAGTATGATGTGAATCCTCATCACTACTCTCATAATTAGAACTAGAAGAAGAATCTAGATCATTAAGAAGTTGTTCAGGTGGATCTTAATCATCAGAATTATCATCAGATCCTAGTGCATCCAAATAAGAGGGAGGAGTGTCATGTACAAAGTTTAAAGGATCCTCTTGAAATTGAACACTCCTCTAAAAAAATTTATGATTATTTGGATTACGAATTCAATATCCATTAACACCCTCAAGGTATCCAATAAATATGTAAGGCTAACTCTAAGGGTCATTACCTTAATTTTCTTCTTTAGAATTCAAACCATAGCAGGAGATCCAAACACTTAAAAGTTCTTCACTATGGGTTTTCAACTACTCTAATCTTCAAAATGAATAACTTCCTTCAATGTTCTATACACATATATCCAAACACACACACACATATATATATATACACACACAGACATATACATACACACATTTATATATATATATATATATATATATATATATATATATATATATAACATGCATAGTTGATGGCCTTGGCCAAATACTAAGGTGAAAGATAATTTGAGTGTAGCATAAAATTAGCCATTTCCTTAAATAACCTACTATTTTAATTTACAATAGCATTATACTACATACTATAAGGACCTATACATTGTAGTTCAATCCACTTTGATGTACAAAATTTCTCATAATTATTACTAGCATACTCACCACCTTTTTTTGGTGCACAAAATCTTGATTGATTTACTTAACTACTTTTATACAAGTTCTTTTAAGTCTTGAAAATTATCAAACACCTTATATTTATAATTAATAAAATACACCAAGTATATCTTAAAAATTCATCAATGAAAGTAAGCATGTACTTTTCCCTGTCAAATGAAGGTTTTTGAAATGGACTATCAATGGTACTTTGGAAAATCTCCAATATCTATTCAACTCTGCATGATTTTACCTTTTCATATTTTTCTTCAATATGCTTACCAATTATTCAACCTTAAGAAAACTTTGTAAGAAAAATTGACTTGTGGTAACCTTAAAACCATGTCTTGATGACTGAGATGGCTGAATCACTCATGCCATAATTTACTCACCCCATTTGAATAAGTAAGTAATGCAGTATAGGATTGATTAGGAGAAAAAAATGAGAAATTATATAATCTGACTGGTGATATACTTTCCCAAATTCAATAATTGATTCACTTTCTACTTCCATAATAACCACTGAATCGGTTGTCAACTCAACTTTCTTTCCCATGGTGATGTGACTAATCTAATAAATAGATAAAATATTGGTGGATAAAGAGGGAACACATAGAACATCATGAAACTTCCCATCATTAAATTTAATATATCCACTCTCACTAAATTTAATGGAAGTATCGTCACCTAACAAAATGGAAGGTATAGAATAAGGCTCTAAGGATAATAACATGTCTTATAATGAATTCATGTGGTGCAATGCACTATAATAAATTACTAATGTGTAAGGCTAAGATGTAATTACAAGTTTTTTTCTATTGTATTTTCCCTTACTATCTTTGGTATTAAAATACTCGTGTTAATGAAATCTGATACTAAGAATTAAGGACACTGATATGGGGCTTCTCAAGCATTTTTGAGAGAATATTTATTGATTATCAAAATAAAGAATGTTAATAATTTAGAAAATAAAATACTTAAACAATATGACCTTAAAAAGAAAACAACATGTTGATATGAAATATTTGATAAGTGGGAAAAATTATTGAATGGTAAAAAAACCCATAGTATAGTATTAAGAAGCTTTTAATAATTAACTCCAAGTACAATAGCATATAAAAGCTTAGGAGAAGAATGGCCTTAGGCCAAGAGAGCATCAATGATGAAATATCAATACTTATAACAACAAGAACTAGTTTTGTGTTGAGATTTTGTGGAATGAGAGAAGAAGTCTCTTAATATATAACTAAGAGAGAAAAGGAGTTACATGTGTAATATTAGGCATGAGAGTCATATAAACCTAATCCTATTACATGTAGAGAGGATGTGTATGCCACACGAGGGAGAGGATTTATATGCAAGTAAATCAAATTATAGTAATTGGAATAAAAATGTGAGTGTCACCTCATAAAGGTATTAATAAAGTGTATTTATAAATATATTAAATACACACATAAATAATATTTAAGATAAACCTATAGGAAGGACCTAAATTAAGATAAATTCTCCAATACTCCCCCTTAATCTTAAATTTGGGGTCACAAAAGAGGAGAAATTTTTTTATAAACAAGGAAGGTAGTTGAAATAACATAATACTTCCCCTTATTAAAAAATTCCTTCAAAAGGATATACAAATTTTAGATAAGAAACAAAAAGAGAAGGTGTCACCAAAAGGTGGTTGTTTGAGGCCATAGATAGATTTACAAAGTTTAAAAACTAAGTAGGAATCTTAAAAAAATACTTTTGGTTGTTCCATTTATATTTACTCTTTGAGGTAACCATGAATAAATTAACTCTTACACCTCGATCTGATGATTATTTTAGTGATGTTTTATGGAAATGATGAGAGTGAGTTAGATTTAGTTTATTTTAGCAACTAGGAAAAACGTCCTGGTATAATCAATTATAGGTATCTAATAAAAATCCTTTTCTACCAAACATGATTTGAAATTTTCAATAGACCCATATGGTAGAAAAAATTGTTTGGTAGATCCACCTACATCTAATAAGTTTTATTCCTTTATGAAGAGCTACTAAATCCCAAGCGTTGTTCCTGAGCAAGGAACCATATTCCTCTTTCATAGTAGTGTCCCACTCATGAGTCATTGATTCCTCATGAAATGACTATGCATTATAAGTATATTAAACAAAATCATATGCGGAATTATATAATTCTGTATGGGTTCACATAGTGTTTGATGGTTATCCAACTCATTGGCCAACACTTTGTACTATCTGTTTATCCCAAAGAGGACCAATGCTCAAATAGTTAGGAGAATATTCCTCATCCTCTAAAGATATTTTGAGATAATGAGGAGGTGAATCCTAGTCACTACTCTCATCATTATAACTATAAGAAAAATTTGGATCATCAGGAAGATGTTTAGGTGGCTTGGAATCATTAGAATTATCATCAAATCCTAGTGTATCAATACAAGAAGGAATAGTTTCATGTGAAAATTTTGAAGGACCCTAAAAAATAAAACACTCTTATAAAAACAAATTATTATTTTTGGGATGAATAAGTCTATATCGATTAACACCGTCAAGATATCTAATGAAGATGCAAGTTTGACTCTGAGGTTCTATTGACTTACTTTTCTTTTTTAGTATGCATGACATAATAGGAAATCCAAACACTCAAAAGTGCTTCACTGTGGGTTTCCAACCACTCCAAGATTCAAACTGAGTGACTCTATTTAATTAATTATGAGGAAAATGGTTATATATATATATATATATATATATATGTATGTATATATATATACATACATATATACATATATATATATATATATATATAATGTATGTATGCATGCATATATATATATATATACATACATACATACATACATACATACATATATATATATATGTATACATACATACATACATATATACATATATATATATGTATATATATATATATATATATATATATATATCTGTGTGTGTGTGTGTGTATATATATGTATGTATGTATACATATATTGATGCAGGAACATCTACAAAAAGTTTCAAATTCTAGTGTAAAAAAATTCAAATTTTGGTTTTCCCTCTAAATTGTGAGATTTCAAAATTTCACCTTGAAAGTAAAATGTAATTATCAAAAAGTGAAAGTAAAAAGGTAAAAATTAATGGTTAGGCTGTTGAGTAAATTAGGGGGAAATGGTTGAAACTATTTTCAACCTTAGAATATTGTTAAAACTTAAAAACAACATTTGTTTGCCTTAAGCCCAATTTGGGCGTAGAAGTTGGAAGAAAATCCTTGAAAAGAAAACAAAGAAGAATTCATTAAATACAGAGGATGAGAAAATAAGGAGGATGAGAGGGCTGTAGAAGAGAAGAAGAACAGAGAGGAAAGGTCCTCTCATGCAAGGAAAGAAGATAGAATGAAGAGAAGAGGAGAGAAACAATGAGGGAGGACCTCACTCAAGAGATGTTAAAGAAAAGAGAAGGAGAAAATTTGATTGAAGTCAAGAGAATGAGAGAAGAAGAAATCAAGGTTTGGAAAGCCATGGATTCTGGTATTAAATTGTAAGTCTTCCAATTGATCTATGAAAGAAAGAAAGAATGTATTTGTTTCATTTATGAATTCTGTAAACAGGCCTATATATATATGTATGGGAATGTGTGTGTGAAGGATGGTTCTTCATAGCATATTAAGAAAGACTGGTTATTTGGCATGTTGAGGATAATTTTAAACTGGTATTTATGTGAACAAAGGATCTTAAGAACTTTGAATGCTATAAAAAGCCCAAACAGGCCTAAACAAGGTATTCAGGCATCTAAATTACAGCCCACTGCCCAATGAAAACCCCATGTGAAAATGGTTGCATGATGTTCATAATGGTATGGAGACAGGTCTATAAGATAATTAGAAACCTAAATGAAGAAGAAACAGGCTTAGAAATCCCTTTGATATCTCAAAACTTCAACTGTTGAAATTCAGGCCTGTAGGTGACAGTATACAGGCAAGGGTCAAACATTTGTATGTTTTTGCAAGGTAAATGCATTGAAAAGGTCTTATTTGTTATAATTATGGGAATAGGGGAATAAATTAAGGTATGGACATGTTTGTATAACATTATGAAGTCCATTGATCATTGAAATAAATAAGAAAAATCTTGAACCCTGCTGACTGTCATACAAATACAGTCAAAAGACACTAAGTTGTTGAGCATTAGAAGGTACAGAAGGTTGACATGACCAAGATGATTATTTGAGAAGGTGTAGGGGGTTAAAACAGACCTTATACAAGTGATTAGAGCCCTTGGAACTGTCTAAAACACCCCCAGCAAAAATAATTAGCTCGCAGCCTGTGACTGTCATGGGAAAATTCTGAATTAGGTTCAAACCCTCAAAATGAGTTTTAAAGCTTGAAAACTCTTGAAACTTTGTAATTTGACCGTTTATGATGTTATAAAACTGTTGGAAGTGGTTTCAAGGTGCAAAAGTATGGATAAGTATGGAAAAAGTCAATTGCCAAGTGGAGCCTAGGTGCATGTGAAGGGATGAGCGTAGGCCAATAGAGGAAAAGTGGATTTCTCCAAATAAGTACCCTAATAAATTATTTATTCACCTGTAAGAAGGTAATGGGTATCTGTAATGATGCTTGGTTTGCTTAGAAAGTCTGTACATCACTCTGGACAAGGGGTTTTGCACTAAAGGAGGGCTAATTGGAACAGGTCCTAAAGAAGAAAGTACAATTCCGTACAAAGCAACCTCAAGATATTTTTATGTATGTTATACAAGGGCTTAATGGGTATCCAGAAATAGTATTACTTTCATGATGGAGTCAACCTATAAATAGTTATGGCCAATAAACAGGGAAAATAGGGCTACAAGGAATGCTTGAACTAAATCAAGCCTGTATATGAAGTTAGCTCACAGTTGATGGTTACAGAGTTGTGTAAGATTGGTTTTCATCATTTGGTATCAGAGCTTGAAGCTCTTGGGAATTGGAAATTTGTTGATGGCTATGATTGCTAATGAGTTGTTACAGGATTTGGCAAGAGGATCAACAGGACAAGTGCTAGAAGACCCTGGGGAGAAAAGGTATGAATAATTGTGCTATTTGATTTGAGTTATTGTGTTAAGAAGCAATCAAGTGAAGAAGTTGCAGGTGAAGAGAAAGGCAGCCAAGCCATTGAGGCTTAAGAAGAGAAGAAGCCAAAGAAGGCTTAGTGAAGATCCAAGAAGAAGCTTGGATAGTTTGCCAAAAGACTAAGGTGAAATAGACTTAGGTGAGGTAAAGGATGAAGTTTACAGAATTGAGAAGCTCTAGAAGAAGATCAAGTGAATGCTCAAGAAGAAGATCCAAAGCAAGGTAAGCTTGGATTTATGATTTGTATTTGATGAAGTGTTGTATAAGAGTTGCTGCAGAATTGAGAGAAGGATCAAAAGACTAGGATGCAAAAGGCCTAGGTGAGATCAAGGAGATTGTCAAAAGACCAGTCAAGGAAAAGGCTTGGGTGAGACAAGGGATCAAGAGACCAAGGTGGAAAAGACTTGGGTGAAGATCTCAGAGATGGAAGTGTTGTTGAAGGCACTACAGAACAACAAGGTACAAGAGGGCACCAAGAAGAAAGCAAGCATCAAAGGTATGAACAATTTTTTAATTGATAAAGAGATTGCTAATTTGAAGAGAGAGTTAGCCAAGGTTAAAGATGAGTATGAGTCTTGGATGCAGTTGAATAGGCAAGCATGGGTATGGCCAATGAGGAGGAGGTTGAAGTGGCCAATAGATCTCCTAATGAAGAGGAGAAGGCAAAAGAAGATTGCCATGAAGAGAGAAGCCCATAGAGGCAAGAGTATGAGAAGGTTTCCAAGTGAGCAGCAAGAGGAAGAAGTTGAGAAGAAGGTTCTCATTGAGCAGAACAAGAGTAAAGAAGAGAGAAAAGATGAAGTGCCAGGAAGAGCCCTTGAAAAGATGAGAATGTCCATTAAGAGGATACTCATGGAGACATTATGGTCTCTTGTTTTTGTATTTAATGCTATTTTTGAATGGGTAAGTGCAGGTATGAGCAGCCTATTGAAGGTCAAGAGAAGGGCCTTGGAGAGTGAAGAGATTGGTGCAGGAGAAGACACCAAGTGCACAAGTGAATGTGCAGGAAAGAGAAGTGAGTTTACTGTTGAAAAGGGAGATGAAGATGATTTCCATTATGCCATGGAGTACCTTGAAGAAGCAAATGGAAAACTATGCACAAAAGAGGATAGTGCAATCAAAGAAGCCACACAAATGAAGGAAACCATGAAGCATCACATCAAGGAGGTAAATGTGAATTATAGTATTGATTTTTCTCATCCACTTAATTATGGAACAACTGTTGAACAGGCTGCAAAATTCCATAAGGAAGTAGTGGAAGTCCATCATCTTGCCAATGAAGAAGAGGGTATAGAATATTATGGTGACTTGGAAAACATTCCAATAGAACAAAGGAAGGAAACACACCTAAGGAAAGTGAATGCAAGCAAGGAAACTATGAGGAAGAGTATGGCTAAACATCAAGCCATTGAAAAGGTAAAAATAAGTTCAAATTCAGATTTTTCAAATGCATATGAGAGTAAGACTACTGCTGTACAGATGGAGATGAAGAAGATTAATAAGAAGCCTTCAAATCCAGCACTAGACCATGGCTATGTGATACCAAAATGGCTTAAGGGATCAGCAAATGTAACGAAAGACACAAAGTTCAATCAAGATGATGACTCAAGCAAGAAGCAAATACAAAGCATGAAGAAAGAGGTAGAATGCAAAGTGAGCAAGACCAGCTATCAAGCAAGACAACATGAAGATGTCAAGGAGCAGAAATTGGTTGGTAAATTGAACAAGTGTCATCCTAAAGCTATGAAGAAGGTATGGATGGCTAAAGGTGAGAAAGAAAACTTCTCACAGAATAATGAGGTGGAGCATGACGATACAAATATAAAAGGTAAGTCAATTGCTTACAATGAATGGGATAATGAGTTGTTTGAAGCATTTAATGATATGTTTATGGAAAATGAGGAATGGAAAGTAGCTATGAAGACTAATATGCAGCAAGGAGAGAGTTCCAAATGGATGGATGATGAGGAAAGGGGAGAGTATGCAGCAAAGCAAACAAGATGGCTTCAAGAAAAGATTGAAGAAAGCAAGGAGAGACAAGGTAAGGGTGTTTCAATTGTATTTGATGAGTATATTGATGAAGAAGTTGATTTATGTGAAGACAAGCTAAGAAAAGAAGAGATAAGAGGTAAGGGGCAAGTAAGCCTTGTGAGTGATCAGCCCAAGTTTGATGAAGAGAATAGTGAGATAGATGAGATCTTACTAAAGGAAGAGTTGAAGATGTTGGAGCAGCTGTTTGATTATTCAAGAGAGATGAAGGAAGGTACAAGCCATGGTGAAGACACCATTGGGAAGAGTAGAACAAGACAAGAGCAAAGCAAAGAGACAAGGACAGTTTTAGTCAAAGAACAAGAACATGGAGACAGCCAAGAGGCTTCATGGCCTAAAGATTTTGATTCTAAGGTGGCTTTGAATGTTTTGTATGCAGGTATGAAGGTTGCTGAAGTGAAGGACATACATGAGTCATTGGAGAAGCTCATGAACCAAGAAGAACAACAAGAAGATCTAGAAGACATGTATGAAGATGAAGAAGCATGGAAGTGGGAGATGGCAGCTGAGAAAGAGATGAGGAGAAGAACATACCAGAAGAGGAAGAACAGCAAGATGAAAGACAAAGACTATTCCAAACAAACACAAGCATTGGTATTGACAACAAAACCGTGGGATCCAGGTACACAAGTGAAGACTAAAGTGAGGAGGAAGCATGACATTTGAACTAAGGTTCAAATCTTTTCTAGAGGGAGAGTATGATGCAGGAACATCTACAAAAAGTTTCAAATTCTAGTGTAAAAAATTCAAATTTTGGTTTTCCCTCTAAATTGTGAGATTTCAAAATTTCACCTTGAAAGTAAAATGTAATTATCAAAAAGTGAAAGTAAAAAGGTAAAAATTAATGGTTAGGCTGTTGAGTAAATTAGGGGGAAATGGTTGAAACTATTTTCAACCTTAGAATATTGTTAAAACTTAAAAACAACATTTGTTTGCCTTAAGCCCAATTTGGGCGTAGAAGTTGGAAGAAAATCCTTGAAAAGAAAACAAAGAAGAATTCATTAAATACAGAGGATGAGAAAATAAGGAGGATGAGAGGGCTGTAGAAGAGAAGAAGAACAGAGAGGAAAGGTCCTCTCATGCAAGGAAAGAAGATAGAATGAAGAGAAGAGGAGAGAAACAATGAGGGAGGACCTCACTCAAGAGATGTTAAAGAAAAGAGAAGGAGAAAATTTGATTGAAGTCAAGAGAATGAGAGAAGAAGAAATCAAGGTTTGGAAAGCCATGGATTCTGGTATTAAATTGTAAGTCTTCCAATTGATCTATGAAAGAAAGAAAGAATGTATTTGTTTCATTTATGAATTCTGTAAACAGGCCTATATATATATGTATGGGAATGTGTGTGTGAAGGATGGTTCTTCATAGCATATTAAGAAAGACTGGTTATTTGGCATGTTGAGGATAATTTTAAACTGGTATTTATGTGAACAAAGGATCTTAAGAACTTTGAATGCTATAAAAAGCCCAAACAGGCCTAAACAAGGTATTCAGGCATCTAAATTACAGCCCACTGCCCAAAGAAAACCCCATGTGAAAATGGTTGCATGATGTTCATAATGGTATGGAGACAGGTCTATAAGATAATTAGAAACCTAAATGAAGAAGAAACAGGCTTAGAAATCCCTTTGATATCTCAAAACTTCAACTGTTGAAATTCAGGTCTGTAGGTGACAGTATACAGGCAAGGGTCAAACATTTGTATGTTTTTGCAAGGTAAATGCATTGAAAAGGTCTTATTTGTTATAATTATGGGAATAGGGGAATAAATTAAGGTATGGACATGTTTTTATAACATTTTTAAGTCCATTGATCATTGAAATAAATAAGAAAAATCTTGAACCCTGCT